>OVAN01008608.1:0-17936 GCA_900406275.1 Anastatica hierochuntica | reverse complement strand
TGATAAAGAAAAGGTTATGGGCATAAGTGTTATGAAATATTAATATGTGGAAACCTTTGGCAATTTCTAGTTTCATGAGGGGCCGAATTAGAAATTGATTCTCTATAAATAGAGGGTTATGGTTCCCAAGGCAACCGTAGCCAAAAATACAGAAACTCTTTGGATTCCCATCACCAAAGAACTAAAGTCTCATAGGGTTTGCTTTGGAAGATCCATTCCCTATTCTTTCAGATCCCTAAACATGGATTCATCAGGTACGTTTCCGCTTTTGTTATTATTAATCAGAAACTGATATGGATTATGGTTTATAGATTGAATAAATCTAACAAATTTTGCTAACATGTCGAGTGACAAAAGCTATAATGGTCGTAAAATTAATACATAGTACAACTTTTTTTCAAAGACATTTTTGAGTGAAAGCAATCCCACATTTAAATCCACATATGGACACGCTTTTTTGTGAACAAATGTACGTAAATAATTGGTTCAAAATCAAGACAAGAGTTTCAGAATCTACGGGCAAAATCATAACACACTCTTAACAATATCAACTAAACAATCATTTTAGAGATCAAATTCATGAAACTGAATAGAAAGAAAAAAGTGATCTTTGGATTTTCGAAATTTATCCAAACGTAATCATTTTCACTAGTCCAGAGCACTACATATGTAAGGTAATTGAGCTCCTCTCATACTCAACCATGCATAGTCATTCACATTAACCATAACTTCAGCGAAGGACATTATTTTCCCAACCTCTTAATAATTTAAACTAATATGGTAAACATATATATCCTTGTCGTTCCAAAAAACGCATCAATATAGTATTTGAGACAAAAATAAAATATCCGCATCAATTTTGGGTTTTATTATCTCAAATTTTATAAATTATCTGAAATTAATTATCAATAATCGAATTTATTGATTTGATTCTTCGAACAATTAAAAAATATTTGTTATATAATATATTTTAAATTAGCTACTCATATCAGTCACATACATTTTAATATATTATATATTTTAAAAATCAATCGCATACACTTTTTTTAAAAATTATTCTCCGTGATTTTTAAGATATTCGATAGTTCATGGTATAAATTATCTTGTCAGAATGAGTTGTCTTTCATTAGTGTATTGTACAAAATTTATATAGAAGATGAACATTTTTCTTTCACCGAAATTCTTTTCATTAAAAAAGCGGTACAAGAATCTCTGCTAAGGAGAAACCAAAGAGATCCGCTGAACTTGAAAATTACAAAATGTGCTATTAAATTACGAATAAAACAATCAACACGGGAAATAAAAAGTACATCCATCAAAATAGATAATGGTAAATAATACTCCATCAATATTGCAGGGAAATAGTTGAGAGCTCCTCACTAACCAATAAGAATATCAATGCCACGACTGAGAGACAAAGTTCTCTGGAGTTTTGAAAATTCTTGCTTGCGCCGAAAGTGCCGAAACACTAGGTCCCTGAAAAAGGTGGTCACGAACAGAGCGAGAGAGAACTCTCGGGGCTCAGAACCCTTGGATATCAATTTATATGTCATACTTAGGAAGATCTTAGGAGATAGTCCAGCGCGAAACGATATTAAGAATGAGGGAAATAGTCTCAGAAAGATGAAAAGTTTGGAGAGAGAACATCTATATATTTTTCATCTTGAAAGCTCCAGATATTTGAACATATAAAAGAAAGAGTAACTCGACTATTTTATTCATGAAGAAACTGACGGAATACTAGATATCAATAAGGTTGAAGGTCATATCTTAAAAATACACTTCATTATGGAGGAAATATGAATTGTCCCAGATTTGAAGGAAAAGAGCTTCTCATAATTAGTAGAGATACTCTCAAACCTGAAGGTTATTATCCCATTAACATTCATGTCTAGAAAATGGCATATATAGCCTTTGAAAAAGCACTTATCGATTCGGCATATAAACACATCGTGAAGAGTACCAACGAGAAGAAAAATTATTGTCAGCGAGAGAATGAAACCTATGGCCTTTGTATAAGCATTTGTCGGCTCGATACATAAACACACCGTGAAAAGTACCGACGAAAAAAAAGCATTTATGACTGGCGAGAAATTGACAACTATGACTTAGGATAAGAGGATAAAATACAACAATTACATCCTTAAAGGAATGTACCGAAATATTCAGTATAATTTCCAAATCTGAGATGTTTCATCACTTCAGAGTGATTTTTTCGATAGAGAGGAAATGGGTACATACGGGCAAATTACCTGTAGATTGGAGCAAATAATCTCCAATGTGACACACGATCTCTAGTGAGAAACGACCTATTGCAAAAATTGTTACCAGACTTAAATTCCAAGCTCCAATAGAACCATATCGTAACAAGGTATTTCTGTCGGGAGCATCATTGAATCTAAATTCGTAACGAAATTAGTATCCCTATCAAAACTTTGAGTGTCTACATTCTCTGTAAATAAATAAGGTGGGATTAAAAACCTCTCCATTGAGCTCTCTATATTTTTTTTTGACATCGAACTCTCTATATCAGAGGAATTAAACTCCAATTTATAAAGTCCAAAAAATCTTGGCCTACACATCTCCATTATGGAGGAATTCAAAATCATCTTACCAAATCCAACAAATGGACTTACCCAATTTAGGCCCAAAGTTGGCCCATCACAAGATTTTCTTGGGGTGCCTCTCCGGTTTGGCTAAGATAGAGATCGGGTTTCACCAAAAAAATATTAAGGACCCAGCTTGGTCATGTAAACGATGATCTCAGAGAGGATGAAGAATAGTTCTATGCCAGAAAAGTTTATCACCAGTAATAGAGTCAATCAGTAGAGGGTGAGAGCTAATCTCTGAGAATGAAACTGATAGAGGGTGAGGGTTTCCATGTTTGTAGAACACAGATCTAGAAGCAACCAAGTTGAGGAGGAGGAAACGTCGTTCTCAAATTCTTCCTTGAAAGAGATGGTTGTGGTTGAGGCATATAAACGCTGCCGAATGTGCAGATCTGGCCAACGGGAACTCCAAGAATAGTCGTCGGTTGAGAGGCTTACCATAACAATTGATAAGTCAACAAGAGAAAAAATGACTAGTGGCAGACAGTACGAGCTCCTCCAAGAAGAAGCCAACTTTGTCGTCACCGACAATGAAAGTTCAGCTCCTGAGGAAAGATCTTTGGGGTTTATGCCCAAGAAACAAGAGGCATCAGTGATTGAGGAGGGTTTCATACTCAACTCTGAGTAAACAATCCACCAGAACGATAACATCACTCAAATAAATCGTTTTAAGTGGTTGTTCCTCACTTGTTGCCGCCTCAAAAATAGAGGATAGATCATGGATCTCCTTATGCCAAGCTTCAGCAACGTAACTAAGGGAAACAAAAAAGAAGAAGATATGAGAATAGCAGAGAAACAAACAAAAAATAGAAGAGGGGAGGATTGTCTCGACGCCGGTGAGCTAAAGCTTTTCCAGCACCGGAAAAAAGTTTCACAATCTTTGTCTCGATAATTAGGACTGGGAGAAAAATGGCTAGGGCACCATACCAGAAAAATATTACAAGATGAACATATTTAACTTAGGTAATTGTACAAAAAATATCATATCTATAATGGTATTGTAGAGTTTATGGGATTTGATTTGTATGAAAAGATTGATATTCTTTCCTTAACAAGTCCCTTTAAAATGGAGGAGGGAGGACTGCCCCAATCTTGCTACTGATATGAGTGAAGGTAGCTTGCTGTAGTGGCTTAGTAATAGCGACTGTTAGTTAATCTTTGGTTGATACATAAGAGAATCTAAGCAAGCCATGTTGAACTTGATCGCGTATAAACTGGTAATCCAATGCAACATGTTTCATTCTTGAATGAAACATTGGGTTGACAAACAAAGATTTGACACCTACGTTATCACAATAGAACATTAGGGTTGTTGGTATGGTGACCTCTAGCTCATATAATAGTGAACCCATCCAATGTATTTCTGATACCATATTTGCTATTGATTGATAATATGCTTCAATAGATGATCTCACAGCAGTTTTCTATTTTTAAAGAAAACAATATAAGATGAGCACCAAGATAGATGACATATGCATTTGTAGAAGCAAAATAATCCTGGTCTCTTGCTCAGTCGGCGTCAGAGAAAGCTTGCAGTTGGAGCTGGTTATTAGTAACGAAAAGCAGAGCTTGTGTCATTGTGCATGTGAGATATAAAAGTACTCTTTTAACACCTGGTGATACTTTATGGTATGATGATACATGGCAGAGGATTGGAGAGTGTTGTCCCTAAACTGATTGTGAGCTTAAGTGAAGTGGCCACTAGAGTATTCACTATCTTTACTTTCAATATGTTGGTATGACTTAGTAAATCATGAGTGTACGTCTTTGCATCTAATAAAAAATTTTCGAGATTTTGGTAGCCTATATGACTACAAAGTAGTGAGGACCTCTAGAATTTTATTAAGGAGTGTTCAACAAAAGATGAAAATAATTGATGGATCAAACGAGTATTATTTTCAGTGTCGATTATACGATTGGTGTAGACCAATAGGTATATTATTTTTGACCATGACAAAGAATAAGAAAAAAATGTATCCTCAATTGAGTTTTGAAATCCAATACTCAATAAATAAGTTTTGAGTTCTAAATAAATCGCGCGGAGCTGGCTTCAAACCGTAGAATGCTTTGTTAAGTCTGCACATGTAAAATGTTTTGTCATTATCGATAAATTCAGGCAGTTGGGACATGTAAACTTCATCAGTAAGTTTTCTTTGGAGAAACATTGTTTTCACATCAACTTATCTAATGCACCAACTTTTGTTGACAACTACACCCAAAACCAGTTGTATTATGGGTAATTTTTTATTAGGCTGAATGTTTCGTTGTAGTCAAACTCTTGTTTTTAGTTGAATCAACTCATTACAACTTCTGCTTTATACTTGTTCACACTATCATAAGGTCGATATTAATTTCTAAAATCCACTTACAATCAACCATGTTCTGATGAGGAGCTGGAAGAACTAAATCCCATATATGATGCACAAATTGAAAATCAATTTTTGTAGATATCTCTCAACTTGTAAATGTGTCGTATAGTAGTTGATTTGGTTTCTGAAGTTTCATGAGTTAGAATAAGGCTAAACTTAGTTTTTTTTAAAAAAAATTTTTGTCATTGGCTCGGATAAAAATCAAATAGTTCTTTTAAAGTTCTTGTTTTTGTTATTGATTTTCATGGTGGGGGAAAAATCTAGAAATTAGATCGGTTCTGATGGATTTTCTTTGGGATGTGTGGGACTTAGGTCGAGCTGTATTTGTTTGATTGTTGGTTTGAGCAAATGCGCTTAACTTTGGACTTATTGGGTTAGGTTTTGTTGTGGGTTTGATTGGGCGACATCATTTTTTATGTTGAGAGGTGTTTAGCATTTGGGTTTTTTCGGGTGTGATGAAAGTATGAGTAACATCGAGAGATGGAGGCAATAGCTTGCGGTGTCTTTGAGCGATGATGTCATATGTTAATTTTGGGCAGACACTGGTAGGTGATGAAGCTAAAGTTGTTGTTGTGTTTACATGGCAGTGGGAGATGTGAATACTAATGTAGCTACAGTGAGGGACCACGTTCGAGATTGCAGATAGAGACGACGGTGTGAGTATCCTAGTGATTACAACTTTAGGTGAAGGAGTGGAAGAGTCTGTTTCCGATTGATGTGAAGTTAGCTTGATGTGGATTGTAAAAGGGTAAACAATATCACCAAATTGCACATGATTTGAAGTATAAATTTTCCGACTTGAGGATCCAAACTAAGATATACGTTTTATGTGAGGGAGTAGCCGAGGAAAACAAATCGTGCCTTAAGTAATTTGAGTTTTGCTGGAAGAGTCTTATATACGGAGAGATGTTAATTAGTATTGATTTTGATAATCATGAGTACCACAACAGGAAATACATATGTCCAATATTCATTTGGAACTTAGGCATGACTGCAAATTGTTACACACGTCTCAACAATATGATGATGTTTGCTTTTCGATATCCCGTTGTATTCTGGCGTATAACGTGGTGATGTGAGATTAGAGATTCCAATGTCGGTAAGGACTTTTTTGAAAGCGACATATTTCCCTCAATTAGATGAGTAAAGAGTCTTTATTTTTTGTTAGAATCGGTTCTCAACTAGTGTTTTGAATGCTTTGAAGGTTGCCTTGAATTCAAATTATTGTTTCACTGGATAAGAGCATGTATATCGCGAAAAATGGTCTACAAATATTAGTTTTCAAAATGTGTTATGGTAAGGTCCATACATTTGTGAGACAATAGAGGTCTGGTAAAATGAAAATTTATGAGCTTTACTATTGAGTCAACCATTATAGGATAAATATTTTTCCGATGAAGTAGATAGAGGTAATGAATAATGAGAGAATGATTTTTAAACTAAAATAGATAGATTTCTAAGCCTCCAGTGCTAAGATTTGAGATTGGTTTTAAGTGTTGGGGAAGCAAAATATATTGAATATAGGGTACTAGTAACTGGCCACTCGTATGGATGGCGAGTTATGCCTTAGAGAAATTAGGTTTCCGCGTGTAGGTCCATAACATGAAAGTCACATATAAATCTCACAAAAACTTGATTAGCATTACATAAGCAATATATTGAAATCATGTTTTTATAGATATTAGGCACACAAAGCACTTTGTTATGTTATAAAGAACGTGTTTGAAAAGGCAAAATAATTGAACCAGTATGGGTTATTGACACAACGTATACACGTCTAATGAGAACCTCATCGCCACCATTGTATGGATGGAGTAAAGAAAGGTTCTTGAGGTCATTGGTGATATGGTGAATTGCATCACTACGTAACAACTAAGAGTTTGTGTTGCACGGTGAAGTTGCGGCTAGATTCGCATGGAGTGGTCTTGTTGATGCATCATAAGATGGCATATGTGTAGAGTACCATGGTGAATCGGACTGTTGGTACTGTTGTAAGAGGCTTCAACGTTTTACGCTATGAACATGGATTCTATATATCCGGCATTACCATTGTATGGTCTTGGTGTCCACGTCCTTGGTCTAAGTTTTTACTGGTGTGTGTGTCATTGTTCTGTTGGTCATTGGTTAGGTTGGTGAGCATGTTTGTTGCGTGATATGGCTACATTCTTCAAGACTGGAACATTAGAGGATAAGCTATAGATAATAGTTTTACTTCTTGATTCAAGACTGGAACATTAGAGGATAAGCTACATTCTTCCGGAATAGTAGGTTGTGTGTCATGACCCTCAGTTTGGTCCACAACAGCCTTGTTCTCTTCAAGTACACCTTCAAACACATATTCCACTTAGTCTTCTTGATCTAAGACTTTTCTCAATATAGCTAGTTAATTAAACTTGGTAACAAGAATTTGGACATATTCTTCAATTGTTTTTAATCCTTTTATTCATTTTTTGATTTGATATTTCAGCTTTTTGATGTGTCTGCAACTTGATTTAGCGTACGTGAAAGAAAGAAGAGTCATACTTTAGCCGCAATGGTGGCACAAGAAATAAGCGGCTGGACAAATTGGGTAATAGCGCAGAGAATGTCACTTTATACTAATTTGACTTATCTTTTCCTTTGAGTGAATGCATGGTTGGTAGCAACCGTGCCGTTAGTGTTGATAGTTGGGGTTGGGACTGGAGTTTCCGTTAATATAGCCAAAAAATACATAGTCATCAAGGAAGGCATACATTTTTTTACTTTACATGAGGTAGTTTGGGGTGTTGATTTTTGTTACTTTAGTCATATTAACATGGAGAAGGTGCAAAGATTTGGACATGGTAACAGTATCAGTAGAGACCGGTAAGGAATTGACATTGTTAACCTACGATTTTGAATAAAAGAGAAAAATTGAACAAATGACTCTTGAGAAGAGATGAAGACGAGAAAATAAATTTTAGGTTATTGTAATAGACTTTAATATCATATAGAAATAAATTGTCTTTTATTAATGTATTGTACATAATATATGTTCAAGGAATCAAGGTGAACTTGTTTAACTTGGATAATTGTACAAACAAATATTATGTCTATAATAGTATTGATGAGTTTATGGGATTTGATTTATGTCAATAAAGAAATTTGTACTATTTTCTTAACATATCTTATCATGAGTTTTTTCTAAATTGAATAATCTATAAAAGAAAATTCTTAATTTTGAATTTAGATCATTTGGTTGCTTCGAGAATAATAATCTTTGTTCAAGTAAATCAATAATAAGACATATAAATGTAAACAGCTAATTTTTTTTTGTTAAAAGGCATTCTATTTAAAAAAGACACAAATACAAGATGTGGTTTAAGGCCACATAGTTTGATAGAGTTTGATACATTTTCATGTAAACTTGAAAAAGATCTAAAGCTAAATACAACTTAGAAGTAGAGCTTTTTAGTCAAAACAAAGAACTAGTAGTCGAATGACTTCAGATTAGGATCCACGACCTCTACGACCTCGTTTCCCTTTTCCACGAACCGTCATCCATTCTAGCTCTTGGTACCTTTGTGTAGGCTTTATCATCCTACCCCCTCTTGTCATGATAAGGTTGCCAAAATTGTCAACTTCATCTCCAAACTCTTCCATTTGTTTGATGATTTGAGGATCACTCTCCAAATAATCAACATGTTGGGTAGAGTCGGATGGTTGAGGAGTGTCAAATAGTGGATCATTTTCTGAGAATGAGTTCTCATTAATGATAATGGTGGATGGAATTTTTTCCATAACTTTAGGAGCAGTTGGAGTAGATATGGTATCTACTAGTATAGTGCCTTGAGCAAGAGCAATATCTGCTAGTTGAAGTGTAGGAGTAGTAAAGCTTATGTTCTTATCAGAAGTTACCTGGTGAGTAGTTGAAGTTGCTACCTCTAAGATAGCATCATTTTGAAGATGCTCAGTTGTCTGTTGTGATACACTTCTCTCCCTACAAAGCTGCTGCTCCAATTGAGTTGTGTTTTTTTGCTGGAGTTGAACAATTCTTCGGAACAACACCCTCTTTTAATTGAGGAGACTGAGTTTTGCTTGATTCACCCATGAGTGATTCTTCCTGCATTTTTTTTTCAGCTTGTATATTCCTTTTATCTTCAGTTTCATGATAATCCAACCTCACTTCTGAATTTCCAGTTTGTAACTCCTCATGGCGTGGAGCAGTAGTAGTCTTAGGTACCGCATGGTCAGCTGGAAGTAGACATCTCTTTTCTTTGTGCCCTAAGTGCCCACATCTGCTACAGATACTTGGAATCCATGTGTATTCAACATCTACTAGAAATATATTACCTTGTTTATCATCTAAGGCAATTTGTTTGGGAAATAGTTTGTCAAGTTCCACTTCAACTAACAACTTAGCTTCTCCCAAACAAGTTGGATCAAGGCGAGGTTTATGCGTTAACATAGGCTCACCAAGTCCTGAGGCCACATGACTAAGACTTAATCTTGAATAGCAGCTATCAGGAACATTTTTAAGATTTACCCATACCGGAATTGTTGAAACTTCAGGGACTTTGAGTGATTCTACTGGTTTCCAAGGAGAAACAAATAACAAGCAGTCATCAATGTGCCAAACACCTCTCTGAATAACCCATTGACGAGTTGTATTGTGAGGTATGTGGAACATGTAAGATTGCTCGCTTAACTTTTTACATCCTATTCTACAGTTTCTTCCCCACAACCTATTAACCACAGCGTGTATCAAACCACCAGGTGGAAGAGAGCAACGGTGAAACTGGCCAATTACATATTCATTTCCATTCTCTGGTCCTAGACATAGTACCTGAGATGGAATAGTTACCTGGGGAGTTCCGTCGAGCCGAAAGGTTGGTTTGGCTGCTCGAAATAGGTTTCTAGTTGCAGGGTCCATTCTGGCAGCCCATGGAAACCGTAGTGTTCCGTCTTCTTTAAGCTCAGGAACAGGGATTTTCTTAACCGGCATACGAGGGAACTCTCTAACAGTTGTTGGTTGTTGTTTTTTCTTCTGGCTTTGCCCACATCCATCACTCAGAGATGGCCAGAAGGAGTCAAGGAGATTCTCGAGATATTGGGGGTCAAAATCAATTGGCGTTGTTGGTGTTGGAGGAGTAGCCGGTGGTGCGAAGATAAGTGGTTTAGCCCAAGCTCCGATTGAGCGAACAAATGGAGCTGTTGGCGGCGAAGGAATAGTAACTGGTTTCAGACTGGTTGATTGATTCGGTTCGTCGGAAGCAGCGGGTGGTGAAGCACAACTGGCCGGATGAGTTCCACCTTCTGCTTGGACAGTGATTTTCGGCATGTTTTCTTTGTTTCCATCAGCCTTCTGAGTATCTTCATCGTCGGAATTAAGTTCACTGATTTTCCCCAATTCTTCTGGGATTAGGATTTCAATGAGCTCTGCATCCTTGGGATTCACCACCGAAACGACACCATATGAGTCGGATCGTGGATGAGAAGCGGTTGGGGAGTCATTTACTCCGGTCGACGGAGCCATGGCGGCGGAGGTGCCCTCCGATCTGAGAAATTAACGACGGGAGTAAAGCTCTCTTTTTGGGTCGTTGGGAGTTTTGTCCGTATTAAACAACTAATTTTTTCTACGGTCACAATCGAATAACAAAAAATTGTATATAGAGGTCGATAGATAACTCCACCCTCCTTAGAAAGGTCACTGTTTCGTATTTTGTATATGATCATATCATATCTACCAACTTTATACGGTACGAGTGAATTAAAAATAAATAAAGCATGTTAAATGTGTGGATACAAATTCGACCTTGTCGAAACGAAAGAAACATATTTAGTAAGCACCTATAGTTATTTTAGAGCAGCATGTTGCTGGAATATATTTGCTCCTACAACTATATTCTTTTATCATTTTTGTAGCGATAATGTGTTTTAAGTTATAATTCAGTTTTATTTTCTTTTTTAGGTCAAAAGGTGAGATTTATCTTTTAGTTTAACTTACACCCCGATTTTGTCATAATGAGTAATTTGTCCGGTTCAAAAAATTCTCTACATATTTTTTCTTTATACAGAACCAATCATCTAATTGACTATTTATTTCTTGTAATGCTTTATAATAATTCACGGCTGAGTTTATATAATGAAAAGTCTAAAGTGGTTGATCCGCACGGGCTGTGTTTTTGCATGCAAGCGCCCATCACGTCCATGACCTCTAGACTCTAAGAGCATCACCATTAGTGATATTGGTGGGTTTCGATATCCTAGGAAAATTTTTGACTTTTTTATTATATTTTTTTTTTCGTTTGATTTACTTTAGAAAAAATTATAAATGGAATCAATCGCGGATCACCACGTGTCGTGGGGCCTGCGAAAAGCTCAAGATCCAATCTCTTAGCAGAGAACTTGAATGATACAGGATCTTAAAAAAAATAATATTATAATAATTATTTTTTTTTGGATATGTGAGAGACTCCCCATTGAAGATGGTCTAAGAGCAGCGCGAGATCTTAAGCCGGTTTTTAACTGATTTTCAAATTAAAAAAAATAAATAAATATGTAAGATACCGTCGCTTAAACATCTTAGGGAAGATGCGGTTCTTCCTTCGGCTCTTCGCAACTTTTGTTTTTTTTGTTTTTTTTACTTCATCTTCCTTTTTTATTTTTATTTTTGGTCCGAACTATTTCATTTTGGATCGGTTTCTTATCCGTTTTTTCGGATTTTTTTTTGTTTTCCGGTATTTGGATCCGTTACATATTCATTTACGATTTTTGAAGTTTCGGATCCGTTTCAGATCTATTTAAAATATCCCGATCCGAACCCAAAATACCCGAAAATATCCGTTTCGGTTCCGTTTCGGCTCTGTTTGAGATCCGTTTTTTTTGTTTTTCAGTTTTTAGATATGATACAGATCTGTTTACGTTTTTTGGAGTTTCGGATCTGTTTAAAATATCCCGATCCGAATCCAAAATACCCGAAAGTATCCGTTTCGGTTCCGTTTGAGATACGTTTTTTTTTTGTTTTTCAGTTTTTAGATATGATATGGATCTTTTTTATGTTTTTTGGAGTTTCGAATCCGTTTCGGATCTGTTTAAATAAACAAAAAGTTTTAATTTAAGAACCCTATTTGGGGTTCTTGCAATAATTGACCAAAATTGCTAAGAACCCCAAAGGGGTTCTTATTCTAAAAATAATAATAAAAAAATGGCTATGAACCCCTTTGGGGTTCTTAGCATGTACATGGTCTAAGAGCATGAACAACCCTAAAAACCTTTTAAGGGTTCTTAGCTATTTTTAAATAAATAAAAAAATGCTAAGAACCTTAATGGGTTCTTAGCTTTTTTATATTATTATTACAAGAATTCCAAATGGGGTTCTTAAAATTTCAAAATAGGTCTGGGCATTCGGATCCTCGGATCGGTTTCAGTTCGGATTATTCTGATATTCAGATCCTTCTATTTAGGATCCGTTTCAGATCCGATGAATTATTGGATCGGTTCGGATAGGATCCTCTCAGATCCGGATCGGTTCTTGAAATTTTAGACTGATCTGAAACATATCCGACACCCGAAGTATTTTGGTTACCCGTTCGATTTCGGTTCGTTTTTTGATTTCGGTTCGGTTCATTCGGGTATTAATGTTCAGATATTTTTGGGTATTTTCGGATATTTTCGGGTATTTTCGGGTATTTTTGAGTATATTTTCGGGTATTTTAGGTTCGGATCGGGATATTTTAAACGGATCCGAGACCCAAAAAATCATAAACGGATCCGAAACGAATCCAAAAACTGGAAAACAAAAAGAAAAACCGAAAAAGCCGAACCAAAATCGGTCCAAAATGAAATAATTCTGACACGAAAAAAAAATGGCACGAAGAGACACGGAAGAACCGGCTCTTCCGGTAGAGATTTTTGACTCGGTCTCTTAGCTTTTTGCTTCCTTTTTTTAATTAAAAAATTAGTTAAGATCCCCACTAAGATCATGCGCTAATCCTGGCCAGTGACTATTTGATTTAACATTTTTCTTTTTGCTAAATAATTTGATTTAACTATTTTAGAAAACTTATATGCAATTTTTATATATCAAAAAGTTACTAACATTCTTTTGACAACCATAAACCATTAATTTTAATATAAATTTTAAATATATAAGCGAAAAGAAAATCAACTTATATCAGTTTGCATAGGTTAAAAACATTGAAATTTTAACTGAAAACTGAATTTGAAATGGTTGAAATTTAGATGGTCTATTGCAGTAAAAACATTGATAGACCAACCACTATTCTTACTAAATATGTTAACAAATATTTTCAGAAAACTTCTATGCAATTTTATACATGAAAAATTTATCTTTAAAACCATAAACCTTTAATTTGTTATAGAAGTTTTAAATATGCAAGCAAAAGCGAAATCAACTTGCAGCAATTTGCATAGGTAAAAAACATTAAAGTTTTACACAAACATTTTATATAATTAAGAGCTAGCCAAGGACTAGACTAAACTTGTAAAACTCAAATTGGACACAAACATATAGAAAATGGGCGAGTCGAGACAGAAGTAGATAGAGAAGTTCGAAAAGATGAGGTAGGCCTTTTTCTCCTTTTAGTCAAATGCAAGTGCCTAACACTGTCGCATGTGTTAGCCATTAGATCATTTCTACGTAAACTCATTTTTGTCGTTTCTTCTTTTAAGTAGGTCCATATGTTACCATATCACCGTTTGATTTCTTGAGTCTGATCTTCTCTACCGTTCCAGTTTGTGGTCAGAGATATTCTACACCGTTCGATCATCTCATGTATACGCGTCTTCACTCTCTTCCATGGTCAATGTTTGAAACCGCGGCCACGTATGGGCGTAAGGTTTGGACTGTACCGTTTTAAGTAATATGTCTCAATAGGCCGAAAGATCCAAAGACTAATGAGCTGTGTGGTGCGCGTCACCATCTTAGATATGAATACATTTTATGGTCTTGCTGGTCACATTCGAATAAGGAAAAATGTATATGGAGGTCGATAGATAACTCCAACTCCTTAGGAATGCATTCTTTTTTATAATTTGTATTTGATATGATCATATCCACCGACTTTATTTGGTTGGAGGGAGACATATTTGAGATGATGTTTTGTTGTTAAGTGTTGTGATACAATCCAAGTCTCACAACGAGAATATTAGAAGATAATGTTTAATATATGAGTAATGTCCAACTTCACTTATTAGGAAACCTTTTGGGAATGAGTCAGATAAAAAATTTGTGCGATTTTGCTACTTGGACCTAAAACGGATAATATCATAAAGAAGGGGATTGGACATGGGGACAAAAAAACATTACCATAATTGAAAAAATCTTTAGTATATCAAAACAAAAGCAGCTCTACAATTTTTTTCTTGAGATTTTTGGCTTTTTCATTTTATTAGTTTCAATTTAAACTAGTACTATTAATGTCACTCATAAAAATTAAATGTTTTATTTCTAATTTTCATACTTCAACTTTTTCATATTTGTTAGATTTTATTTTGTAAAAAGTTAGATAAGCTATTACATAATTATACATTAAAAAGCTAATTATTTTTTTTGAATTTATATAGTATGATTTAAACTTTTAAAATATAAAAACAATTCAATCTATAGATTTATTGATACAAATGATTTGCTTTATTCATAATACACATTAGGTTGATATAAACGATCATTTTTTGTGATCAAAATTTTTTTCAACCACTAACCGGCCATTTTTGATGAACTGTTAAGGGATCAAAAGATGGAAGGAAATTTTCGACCGCAATGGATGAATAGTCCGTGATTTTCGACTACAATTCCTGTCTCGATAGCTAACCATCAATTTCGTTACGAAATGATGATCTGGTAAAAATGGTAAAAAAAATTTCGACCACTATTTATCATCGCTAAATATTTAGGATTATAATTCTAATAGACATGAGGAGACTTTAGCTTGAGCAAAAGGCAAGTCCTATACATCCTCTAGGAAGTCAAATATATTCTCCAAAACAATCTATGAATAGATAGAATAGTGTATTAAAATTCTCGCAACCAATATAAGAATGAGGAACATATTAAAAACATCTTACAAATATATAACTTTTATTGTAATTCCTTGCACTGATAGAGGACTGTGTAAAGTTGGATTTATGTTTAAATTGTACTTTGATTTTTTCGTTGGGAGGAAAACAAATGTTTCTTGATATAGAAAAATTAATTGCCAAAAATATTTGTGTTTAGGTTGTTGGACTGATGATCAGATTATGTATATGATTTTGTTTATATTAGAGTATCTATAATGATAGGTTAAAGGATGGGTTTCTTTTTGGTATAATCTTATCTACTAAAACAGAGTATATTTTTTATCTATTAAAAAATTGATATTTAAATTTGGACTTATTCATAACTCATTAGAAATAATTATAACATTCATTATTATTTGATTAACAATACAATATAACTTCATAACAACCAAATCTAGAAAATGTTTCTATTATCTTCCTAGAGTTTAAAAGATCTAACAACATTTTCTAGAACAATCAAATCATTTCCTAACATTATACTAACAAAAACAATATTATTTACGGGTTAAAAACGATATAATATTTATAGTTATAAAATCGTACTTTCAATTAAATGGGTCAGTGTGTACTAGACTATTATAGATATAAATTATACATTTCAATTAATGTATAAGTTTCATATTATTAATAAACTTATAATTAATACAAAATAATAATACACGTAAAATAGTCTGATTCATTTATTAGACACTAAAAGAATCACATAAAACATATAAAAATTATAAAATTTTGAATAAATTACTTTTAAAAATTCTTATAAATATCGTCCGCGAAAAATGCGGACTAAAACCTAGTATAAATTAAACAAAAGATGTTGATTTTTGATGTATTAAGCAAAATTATTTTCGTCATCTATATATAATTTTACAAAACTTATGTAATCCAAAAAGATTAGTTAGCAACTTAGCATGTGTGTATTCGATTTCATTCCTCATCTAATAACTAGACTTTTGACCTGCGCAATCGTGCATGTTTTTTTTTAACAATTTTATATATTATTAATCATGTTTAAATTTTTTCGAGTATTGGGTTTATAATTTTCGGTTATTTCGAGTTTCGAATTCGGGTTTTGATTCAAAACTTTTAGAATTTTCAGTTATATCGAATTCTGGGTTCGGTTTAGATTTGAGATTTTTGAACTTTTAGATTTTCTCGGATACTCGTATGGGTCCAGTTCGGATAATATTCAGTTCCCGAAATACCGTGAAACAAAACCCGTTAGAGTATTTAAAAAAACATCAGATAACTAAACTTAAATTTTTATAGTTTATATAAATTATTTATAAATTTTTATAGATTTTTCTAAATTTTATCACTCTATAAGTTTTTTTGAATTTTTGTAACAAATTTTATTAAGAAAATAATAATATTGTAATAGAATTATTTTAAAAGTTATGGATTTATTTTAAATTTGAAAACAAACTATATTTAAATTTGCTGAAAATTGATAATTTTAAATTGTGTTGGTTTACAATTTTGATAGAGTTTAAGTGAAAAGAATATTAGAATATTTTAATATGTTTGTTGGAATATGTAAATGAGTAATTAGAGTTATTTTAATTTATTAGAGACATTTAACAAAAAATTTAATATATGTTATTTTAAAAAATCACACATGAAAAGGTCTATCTCTTCTCTTTTAATAAGATAGACTAGAATTTTGACCCGCGCAATCGCTCCGGTTTTTTTAGTAATTTTATATATTATTAATCATGTTTAAATTATTGGAGTATCGAGTTTATAATTTTTGGTTATTTCGAGTTTCAGATTCGAGTTCAATTTCAAAACTTTTAGAATTTTCAGTTATATCAAATTTTGTTTCAGTTTAGATTTGAGATTTTTGAACTTTCAGATTAACTCGGATACTCGTATGGATTCAGTTCGAATAATATCCAATTCCTGATATACCGTGAAACAAAACTCGTTATAATATTTAAAAAAAACATCAGATGATTAAACTTAAATTTTTATAGTTTATATAAATTAATTATAAATTTTTATAGATTTTTCTAAATTTTATCGATTCATAAAATTTTTTAAAATTTTTGTAACAAATTTTATTTAGAAAATAATAATAATGTAAGATAATTATTTTAAAAGTTATAGATTTATTTTAAATTTGAAAAAAAACTATATTTAAATTTGCTGAAAATTGATGATTTTAAATTGTGTTGGTTTACAATTTTGGTAGTGATTAAGTGAAAAGAATATTAAAATGTTCTAATATGTTTGCTGGAATATGTAAATGAGTAATTAGAGTTATTTTAATTTATGAGATATATTTAATAAAAATTATAATATATATTTATTTTGAAAAATCACACATAAAAAGGTTTATGTCTTCTTTTTTAATAAGATAGATATACCTCGTGATTTGGATCAATTATGACACTTACTATAGGTCCTTGATAAATAAAATGATCCTTACTAAATTTCTAAGCAGGTCTAAAAATATAGGATTTTATGTTTGTATCATAAATTTATATTCATAAGAATTATGTCTGAATTCATTTAGGCAAGTCACAATACCAAATTAAAGATTTGTTAATCCTAAACCAAAAATATGAAAATAGATTTTATGAAAAAGGAGAATATGCTGTAACTTTCAGAAGGAATGCATGGTTATAAATTAAGTTTGACTTGCATTGACTTGTATTCTATTTCAAGTGTGTACAAGACCATGACAGAGAAATGTTCGCATCCAACTTAATAAAATGAGTTTTCGGTGAAAAAAAAAGTGTGTACAAGACCATGATAAAGAGTGAAAGAGATTTAAAACCCTAGCCGCCATCGTCTTTCACTTTCGCTTTGAGCTTTTAGCCGGTTTCGTTGGTCTATGACCACCATTTCCGGCAATGATTTTCTCTGTTCTTTTATCTTCTCTATGTTTTTTTCTTTTCATTTGTTTATGGCGTTT
>OVAN01008607.1:0-17737 GCA_900406275.1 Anastatica hierochuntica | reverse complement strand
TGTGTCTGTCGAATCGCTCTCCGTTTACGCTTTCTGCATACTTTAGATCTGTTCTCGTTTTCACTTTGTATTCATTCATGTTAATTTATCTTACAGATCCTGTTACTTGTTCACCGTTAATCCATATCGCTTCGCAGTCTATTTCGTATTTCGTTATCTAACTTACTCACGATTTCTGTCTTATTGTCTTCGCAGTTTACTTTCATGTTTCTTATTCAATAATTCGCTAATTCGCTATCTCGATCTGTTGATCTTTGGCTACAGAATTCGTGAACCACATATCATTGACAATGAGAATTTCGGTTCCCATAGTTTTACACTACAAACAATCCAGTTTTACGGAGTTTCATTTATGCACATCCCAAATAACAACCAATAAAAATCGAATGATTGCCTTGCCCGCCGTTTGTTTTGCATCCTTGTACGCCGTTCTCCAGCTGATGGAAACCTCTTCACCTTTTTTTCGTCCCTTCTTCTTGGGGCGATTCTTGGGTATGATCTGCATTCGTTTGATGTGATCCAGTATATTCCATTGAGACTTGTTTGAAACTAAATAAATTTTCATGCTGTAATCCATTTCCCACAGGGCCGTCCAGTACTATGGCGTGCACAGCTCAAGCAATCTATACGGACATCATTAGCTCGACCCTCATCGCCTTCATTAGACTTTTTGAAATATATAAATGCGGCAAGTGCATGAACACAACGATACTTCGCAAAATCAAAGACCTTGCAACTACAGTAGTTTGCTGCCCATTTCGCCAAATAATTCTTCCCATCAGTATCGGTGATCTCATACTTAAACTCGTAAGTGTTTAGCTCCCACACAGGTAATCTCTCAGCTTCAATCCATGTATTGTGCAAGTAGTTCTCCACGAAAGGCACCAAATCGTTTTCAGGCGTTCCAGATCTTGCATCCTTCCAATGTTCATTAAACCACTTAGAAAACTTTTTCACGATTGCATCCATCAGTGGTATTAAGGAGTACTTCCTCTCCTTCTTAAACGCACTGTTCAACGATTCAACACTGTTGCTCCACATACTTCACCGTTGAAGGATATCTTATCTTGAAGGAGTCATAAGCAAAGTTGAATCCAACCACCGTGTACTGCCTACTCAACTCCATGAATCTCCATGCGACCACGTCTTTGTTGATGTTAGAAGCATGCCCTTTCAAATTTTAGGACAAATGCCATAAACAATGACCATAGTGAGCCTGTACAACCACATTAGCTATAACACCGACGAGGCTTGTATTTCTGTTACTCATAAAACTAATTCAGGTGAGTCCGGTACCACACTTTTCAACATCTCGAAAAACCAAGTCCAACTTGCATTATTCTCACCATTGAGCACACCAAAGGCAATTGGAAAATGGTGACGATTGGGATCCTTAGCTGTGGCGAAAACTAGTACACCACCAATTCCGTTCTTCAGAAATATGGCATCCACAACTATCATTTTCCTCATGAATTGAAACCCTTTAATGCAAACTCCCAAAGCTATGAAGAAATACATGAATTTTCCTTCCTCATCCAATTTAACACTTGTATTTGTCCCCGGATTTACAGACTCTAACATGTACAAATAGCAATACAACATATTGTAGCTCTCCTTTGGACTACCACGCAAATCACTAATAGCCTTATTTTCCCTCTCAACATTGTCATGTATGATACATCGACACCAAGTTTTCTCTTCACAAGATCCAAGATCACTCTCAGAGTTGGAGTTTACATTTCTCCAGGATATTCCTCTTTCATACGAGAGGCGACTAATTGTGCCGAGCCTCTCCTCTTGTCGTTGCTCGTACATTGACTAGCCCAACAGCATGTATGCATATTCGTGTTCGTTCTAATAGAGAAAAAATGTGTCTTTCCAATCTTGCAGCTCGTAAACCCCATTGACAGTTTGGCCGAGTACATTTTACCACCCATCTCGAGGGGTCCGACTTTTTAATGGTATAACTAAAACATTTCTCAAATGCGGCTCTATCCACCAGCTCTAGAACTACCGTCTTGCTAGCAAAATCTTGAAGCTTACTCAAACCCAATCCATCTTCCCATGGCTCTCTCTCTGTAACCTGACTAGATTCTTGGAAAGGTGGTTCCACAACATAATAATCAGCCATAACAACATCTGTTTCGACAATGATATCTGCCTTTACAACATGCTCAACATTCTCCGCCTCTAACACTTCGTTCTGTTTTGCTAGCTCATCTCCTCCTATGTAGAGATTAATGGCATTGGGTCCTACATCAGCATTTGGCTCCAACTCTTCATAGTTCATACAAAAAGAACTTTTCCCCGCTCTCAATAGTTGCTCGTCGTGTTCCGATCTACTTCTCGCCTCCACAAATAAAAGACACTTATGATTCTCTTTATCAATGGAAGTTATGTAAACATACAGATCTTTATCATCTGAAATAGTTATTTGTTTCTTGCATCCAACCAGTAGCGGGATGTAACTCAGTTCCAATTTAACTTTACTTTCGTCCAACGATAGTTTCTTATAAATTCTATCTTCTATCATTGATAATGTTATATCCTCCACTGATGTCTTTAATATTACACTATACATGCGACCTTGGAATTTGAAATGTATGCTCACGTACTTGCTCATTGTGTCCTACCAAAACAATGCAAAAAACTCAATATATTATCCACATCTGCCCACAGTTTTACTAGCGCTACTTAGTTCTCAGAAACAATATCGAAACACCAATGTGCATACCAATTTAAACACTCATATCCAATTGCACCTCTACCCTAAATCTCGATTTTAAATCCAAATTTCACTAATGCAGCTCGAATATGAGAGAAGAACTAACCTCGATTGAAAACCCAATCAACGTAGTGCTCGACGACGGCGACGGCGGCGAACGGGGAAAGCTCCGACGCGATAATCTCCCACGATAAATGGGGTTTTTTTTGCGTTTTATTTTCTTTCCCCTCATTTTCTATTTTCTTTATTTATTTCTTTATTTATTAACAGAAAGGATATTTTTGTCATCTCCTCACTCATTTTAAATATAAGGGCATAGGAGGTGAAAGAGGGATATAGGAGATGTCAATTTTTGTAGGGGTTTTTGAGTTGTTTCCTCTTTTTTTTTTGGTATTTTCCAAGTGAATAAAATTTGGATCTTACCCGTTCATAGTTGGATCAGGTGGGTTTGTTAGGGCTGTAAATAACATTATTTTAGATGGATAAGTGTTTTTTTGTCAACTGGAATAAAATTAAGAGTTTAATACAAATAAACCAACATAAGATGGCAATGCAACACTATTTACCCAAAAAATGAAACTACCTAAGAAGAACCACTTGTCAATAATATAAAGTGGAAACAAAAATAGAGCATAAAAAAGATCATGATGGAGAATTATGATAAAAACAAAGGCTAGCTTTTTCTCAAAAAAAAAAATAGCGTCCAACCTTCTTGGATGACCTTGAGTAATGTAAAATTGAAATCGTCCATCCCTAATGACACTTTGCGCAAAGAGAAATGCGCCTATGTTTTGTGATCTATGTTCTATGCTAAGTTCCCATTTATCAAAAAGCTTTAGAACATCTTCAAGTTCTGTCACAAAGTAACCGAAAGAAGGCCACACTCTTGGCTTATGCATGACTTTGGTTAAATCACCAGCCTCAGAGGCGAAAATGACCTGTTTAATACCATGGCTAAGAAGACTATTCATGGATTAAAAGATACCTTGAAAGTTTGCTTGATCTCTTGAAGAAATGCCTGAAAAACATATGCGGCTATGAAGCAGGACCTCTCCTTTATCATTCCTTAAAACCCAAGCAGCTCCTGCATTACCTGAAGCTTTAGACCATTTAACTCCTATATTACACTTTAGCCAATGTGATTTTGGTGGTTTCCACACCAATGGTCCATCTCTCTGGTTGTTGTGTATGGTCATTATGCATTTTATGTCGTCTTGTTGAGCAATGACCCATTCAGAAACATTCTCTTGAGCTTTCTTTATGGTGTTCATCGCAGAAAATAGTTTGCCTTCAATGATCGTTTTGTTTCTGTTCTTCCATAAAAACCAAATAATCCAAGTAGGACTTTTTGACAATATGTCATCAACCTCTATGTTTTAGTGAAATCCAACATATAGTTTATGTTAGCATAGATTGAACTTGTACTAAAACCTTGACTTTGTGAAGGGATACCCAAAAGAACCGATGTTTTTCTTGTAATAGTACAGGTAAATAGAACATGGTTCATAGATTCTTCTTGCAAACCGCAAATTTGACATGTCGGATCACCTTTCATTCCTCTATCTCTCAGGTTATCCACAACTGCAATTGCCCCTTGCATCACTTTTCACAGGAAGAATTTTATCTTAGGAACTATTTGCAACGCCTATATCTTGTCTTTAACTCCATTTAGCGTGGACTGAGCAGACGCCTCTTAGATTAGCTCAACTTGTTTCTGTGTATGGGCTAACCAATAGCTAGCTCTGACTAAATATTCTCCTAATTTAGTATGGTTCCACACCCAAAAGTCTTGCTTGCTAACTACTGGACTTTGAGAGAGAATTAATTACACATCTCTGGCATAAAATAGCTCTCCAGATCCTGAGTCTTCCAATTTTTTTCCTTGAATATCAATCAGGTCCGATACAAGAAGATCCATATTCACTATGTTGTGTCTTAGTAAGGGAGTTCTCATGTGTCTATCGAAAATCCATTTATTTAACCAGACTTTTAAGCTTCTCCCATTACCAATCATCTATTTGAGCCCCTATTTTAGCAATTCACATCCAGCTAATATGCTGCTCCAAGCATATGAAGGTCTTGTCCCGTTAGTAGCCTATAGAAGTATCTGCTTTTTAAAACCTTTGCACATAAATTTTCAGGAAAGTGAATGATTCTCCCAGCTTCCTTGGCAAGAACAGCCATGTTAAAGCATTTTACATCTCTAAATTCAAACCTCCATCCTTCTTAGTGTTGGAATTTTAAAGAAGAACAAGCAAGATTTGAACTTGTCTTTGAAAAGAAAAAGAGAAGAACTTGAAAAAAGAATTTGATAACATAAACACAAAACAAAAATAGCTTAGAGAAACATAAAAACTGAGCATTTTATCTCTTTAAGCCATTAATAACACAAAGTCCACAATGATCTACATTGTAACCTCTTGAATTGATTTTAAAGAGATAAAAGAGAGTGTTTAGCAAATCTGAAAGTTTGTATTGTTTCTCTTGTTCTTGATAAATTTAAAATTACAATGGTGTCTTTATATAGACTTTGACTTGATGAAATGATAAGAACACACAAGAAATGTATCTAGACTACTAAAGATGTTGAATGCATAATTTAAATTTCAGCCAATCATGTGCGAGTTTTCCTTCTCTTCCCAACGACTCTACGCACATGGAGAGGAGTTTTTTACAGCTCATGTTGTCAGCTCATGTTCACACCAATGAAGATAAGATAAAGTAAATTCTGTTGTTACCTTTCTTACTTCATTTTTAACTCATATTTTACCTCCTTAGTTCCTTTTAGCCATTTACTAGCTCATCCCATGATTAAACATCAGATCATGAATGATTTTCTTGTTTTTAAGAATAGTTGAGGATGTTGATGAGTTGCTCCATTCACTTGAGGACTTAATTAGAACTTCCTCTTCTCAATTTACCCTCTAATCATCTAATCTAAGTGTCCTTAGATAAGATATAATAGCCACAATTCACTTCCTCATTTTGTAGTCCAAACACTAGCTTATAGTCCCGTCTTCAATTCTGATCACATTGTAGACCCTTTGATGCATTTTTGATAAGGATTTGATCGATTTTGGATGATAAAACTCGGTGAAACAAGATGATACTTTCTGTTTTATTTTTCTATGGTTTCTGCGAAAAGATGGAGGTATTTTCGATGATTTTATGAAGGATAGAAGCCTTTAGATCAAGTGAATGAACTCCATTTATGATCTTAAAGACAAGATGCTTGTTAGAGAATGAACTCTATTAGCAGAAGGTTTGTCCGACGTGAACAGGGGATTCACAGCTTTGTGAAGAAAAAGGATTTTGATAAAACTATGAATGAATCTAAAAGTCTGCAGAACAAAGTTTAAATAGTAAAACTAACTAGGGTTGTCGAAAATTCTAACCTAAACAAACCAATATTTTCGACAAACCCAAACAAAAAATAAACCCAAATTAACTTAAAATAAAACCCCTTAAATTGTTTCTAAACCAAACCCAAATTCAAACAGACTTTTAATTAAAATCTGAGTCTAAAATCGAACCATAAAAACAAACAATTAATTGTCTTGGTCGCAGCTTGGTTTAGCTCCTGAATTGAATTCGAACCTGGTATAGAGTGAACCAATGTCTGAATTTGATTCCGCAGCTTCCTAGTATGTGATCTCGTAATTGGACCCTTAGACAATTCGATGGAATCTTGATCTGCAATCTGATTTGAATCAGTCTCTTCTCCATCTTCAAACTCATCCTCACTTGAGCTCAACTCCATTCCAACTCCATGCTCACTCTGTGTTGCATCATCCCCTGCTCCTTTAAAAGGATTTGTCCTCAAATCAGCTTCATCTGCAGGGAAAGGAATTAAGTCAACAACATTGAAAGTTGAACTCATAGTATACTTACCTTGGAGATCGATCTTATAGGCATTATTATTGATGCGTTCCAACACTTTAAATGGCCCATCTGTTCGCTTATTAAGCTTGGACTTTCTTTCTTCTGGGAATCGATCCTTTCTCAACCGAATCAAGACCAAATCTTTAGGTTCCAAATCAGTTCCTTCCTTCTCTTATTGGCGTGTCTAGCATAGGCAGCAATGCTTGACTCGATGTTCTTTTTAACCTGTTCATGCAAAGACACAACGTACTCGGCCTTGGCTTTGCCATCAAGGTTAGCTTGTTCACTCAGAGGTAAAGGCAGTAAATCCAATGGAGTCAATGGACTAAAACCGTAAACAATCTGAAATGGAGAAAACTTAGTGGTTTTATTAATGGAATTATTGTAAGCAAATTCAACATGCGACAAACAATCTTCATAAGACTTAATGTTTTCCCCAACAATAGAACGCAAAAGACTAGACAAAGATCTGTTAACTACTTCAGTTTGCCCATCAGTTTGAGGGTGATAAGTAGTAGAGAACAACAGCTTAGTCCCTAATCTAGACCACAAAGTCTTCCAAAAATAACTAATAAACTTAGCATCTCTATTGGAGACAATGGTTCTAGGCATTCCCTGCAAACGCACTACATTCTGAAAAAATAAATCAGCTACATTCACAGCACTATCAATCTTATGGCAAGCAATAAAATGAGCCATCTTAGAGAACCTATCGACCATAACAAAAATAGAATCTCTACCTCGTCTAGTTCTAGGTAATCCCAACACAAAATCCATCGAAATATCGACCCATGGAAGAGTAGAAACAAGTAGAGGAGTATACAAACCTTGTGAAGTGCTCGTTGCCTTGGATTGTTTGCACGTGATGCATCTGCTGCAGTGCTTCTCGACGTCTCTCTTCATACTCGGCCAATAGAAGTGTTCTTTCAGCACATGGTAAGTCTAGTCCACTCCAAAATGTCCCATTAAGCCTCCTTCATGCGATTCCCTGACAAGTAACTCTCTTACAGAGCATCGCGGTAAACACAGACGGTTTCCAAGGAATAAAAGACCGTTAGAAACATAAAACTTGCTTCTGGTTCGTTTTTATCCCTCTTTAAAATGCGCTTAAAAGTCTAAATCACTCAACATAATAATCTTTAACATGTTCAAAACCCAACAATTTAGTTTCTAACGCTGAATACAACGCATACCGTCTAGATAAAGCATCAACAACCACATTTTCTTTACCTTGTTTGTAATTAATTACATAAGGAAAAGTTTCCAGAAACTCTACCCATCTGGTGTGGCATTTGTTCAGCTTGTGTTGTCCTTTTAAATGCTTTAGGGACTCATGGTCGGTGTGAATAACAAACTCCTTGGGCCAGAGATAATGCTGCCCCGTTTCTAGAGCTCTAATCAGTGCATACATTTCCTTGTCATATGTAGGATAGTTCAACCTCGCGCCATTGAGTTTCTCACTAAAGTATGCAATCGGTCTTCTTTACAGCATGAAAACAGCACCAATTCCTATACCAGAAGCATCGCATTCGATTTCAAAAGGTTTAGAAAAATCAGGAAGAACAAGTAATGGAGCATTGATTAACTTCCCTTTTAGTTGCTGGAAAGCGTCTTCTTGTTCCTTTTCCCACTTAAACCCCACACTTTTCTTTATCACTTCAGTCAATGGTGCGGCAATTGTGCTAAAATCCTTGATGAACCTGCGATAAAACCCAGCCAAACCATGAAAGCTTCGAACTTCTCCAACAGTTGTAGGACTCAGCCATTCTTTGATTGCCCTGATCTTGTCTTCGTCCACTTTAATTCCCTGAGATGTCACAACAAAGCCTAGAAACACAAGATGATCTGTTCCAAAAACACATTTCTTAAAATTCGCATACAATGTTTCCTTTCTAAGCACTTCAAGAACATATTTAAGATGGTGAATGTGCTCCTGCATGCTCTTACTATAAATCAGAATGTCATCGAAGTAAACAACAACAAAATGACCTATATAAGCTCTTAAAACATGAATCATCAATCTCATAAATGTACTAGCTGCATTTGTAAGTCCAAAAGGCATAACAAGCCATTCATACAAATCATGTTTAGTTTTAAATGCAGTTTTCCATTCATCTCCTTCTTTCATTCTAATCTGATGATATCCACTTTTCAAGTCAATTTTCGAAAACACACAAGAACAATGCAGCTCATCTAACATATCATCTAATCGAGGAATAGGATGTCGATACTTTACAGTGATATTGTTGATAGCTCTGCAATCAACACACATGCGCTAGCTGCCATCTTTCTTTGGAACGAACAACACAGGTACGACGCAAGGACTCATGCTTTCGCGAATGTGCTGTTTCACCATCAACTCATCAATTTGCCTTTGAAGCTCTTTTGTTTCCTCCGGATTAGTCCTATAGGCGGGTCTGTTGGGCAGAGACGCTCCTAGAACAAAGTCAATTTGGTGCTCAATCCCTCAAATTGGTGGCAACCCCTGCGGTGTTTCTTCAGGAAAGATATCTGCATATTCTTGCAATAGGTTCTTAAGATCACTCGGAATCTCCGGTTGCAGCTCAGCAAAAACTGTTAGTGAATCCTTAGAAAGAATTAAAAACATGGGCTGCGAAAGATACGTTGCTTTAGTAAGATCTCTTACCTTAGCCATGAGAAGCATCTCCTTTTTATCACCATTTCCTGCGGCCTGTTCTTGAGTTTTAAACTCATCCTTGCTGCGTTTTAAATGCATTTGATCCGCATAGACTTCCTGTGGAGGTAAAGGAGCCAACACAATCTTTTTATCTTGATGTTTAAAAGAGTAGGAATTTGTGTACCCGTCATGGACAACCTTCTTGTCGAATTGCCAAGGCCTTCCCAGCAGAATGTGACTTGAATCCATTGGCAAAACATCGCAAAGAATCTCATCAGTGTACCGTCCAATGCATAGGGGCACTGTGACTTGCTCCATCACCTTGAGCTCGCCATGCTCATTCAGCCACTGAAGTTTGTATGGTGCTGGATGCTTGCTGGTCTTTAATCCCAATTTACCTACAAGAAGTTCCCTCGCAACATTAGTACAGCTCCCACTATCAATAATCAAGCTGAATTTTTTTTGAGAAACCAAACGAGTATGAAATAAATTTTCCCTTTGTTCAGACTCAGATGGCGTGACTTGTAGAGCTAGAGATCTTCTTGTTACCATGAGCTTTCCATAGACCGGATAATCTATTATATCATCCTCAGAATTTTCAGATTTCTCATCATCTGAAATCACTTCTCCATTGTCCAGTACTAGCATCACCTTCTTGCTGGTGCATTCATTTGCATAGTGCCCAAAACCATGGCATTTGTAGCATTTGATGTCTCGGGAACGAACAACTACTGGTTTGCCTTTATCCTCACGCGAAAGACTCTTCGGTTCAGCAACTGATTTTCCGCCAACTTGTTCAGCTCTTGGGGTCCGAAAATTGTTGGAAAATGGACGTTGTGTGGCCTTTCGCTTCAGCCTTTTCTCGATCAAAATAGCCTTGTGCAGCAACTCATACACATCGTTAAAATCATACATCTCCAACTGGTCTTGTATCTCACGATTTAAACTAGCTAGAAACGCGCCATAGTGACGTTTTCATCCTCATAAACATCAGCTCAGATCATCAAAGTTTCCATCTGAAAATAATCATCAACAGATTTCAATCCTTGAGTTAATCTACAAAGTTTTTGATGTACCTCTTTACTATAATTAACAGGAACAAAACGCCATTTCATAAGCGTCTTTAGCTCAAACCAAGAGGCTACTTGAGGCTCCTCTGTGCTGCGGCGTGTTGTGACGATTTGATCCCACCAATGAAGGGCGTATCCACTGAATTCAGTAGCGGCAAGTCGCACCTTCTTAGACTCCGAAAAATTCTGCACATCAAAAACATTCTCCATCTTTTTTCCCCATTCAAGATACGCATCTGGATCGTTCTTGCCATCAAAAGATGGAATGCGAAACTTGAGGTTGCCGAGGTTCTCATCAGCAGCTGTAGGTTCAGCAGCTTGTCTTTGAACTCGCCGTGGAGTATGATAGCCTAGCATGATATCCTCATCGTGAATTGGGGCTCTTATGTTCGCTGGTCTCCTGTGCGTCGAGTATTCGGCAACTCCTTGAAGGAACTCTTCGTCTTCATCAGAAGAAACAGCCGCATAACCTGAGGTTTTGCCCATGATCCGCTTGCCATCTCGTTTTTCCTTCGCCTTAGCTGCAGATTTTACATCCTGCACATCACGTTCACTATTAGAAGAATTATGAACATTAGTTTTCTCCATGGTTTTAATTACAGCAACAACAATTGCTTCAAGCTGTAATTTGTTAAGTGCAATAGGAGGTGGTTCCGTCGGAAGCTGGGAATCCTTGTCAGAACCTGACATGTTTCTGCAGAGATAATCACCAAAATTAACAAGTGTTAAAATTAGTGAAAAATTCCAGCCAATGTCGTCTGCTTAGGCCGAGAATTTGTTGTGTTTTGCTCCTGAAAATCTCGGTCAGAACCTTTAAAATCCAACAAACTCAAACAAACGGGTTAAAGTTTGAAAAAATCTTAGCCAAAGCCTCACAACTCTCTGCTTTTTGTGTGTTTCACTCGATTTTTTTTCCTGAGAATTTTCAGAACATTTTTCTGTTCATTTCGTGATATCCCAAGCTCAAGAGGAACAAATTTTCAGATCTTAAGAATCCAAATTCCCAACCCCCCCCCAAAGAGAAGATAGAGAGATTAAGAGTTTTGATTGCAAAGGCTGAAAATTGCATTGGAAATTGCAGCCGCAATCCCTTTACCGCAAGAAGCTGGATTTCTCTTCAGCTTTTTTCATATTTCAAAGCGTTCAGATTGTGTTTTGTCCCGCTGTAATTGTATCTCAACAGCCTTTGCAAATTTCAGAATAAGATAGAGAAGAGAGTGTTTCCCAGGAGAACAGAAAAAAAAATCGATGGGTTTTTGAGGTTTTACCCGATTTTTCTTGCTGATTTTTCGAGAATTCTCCTTTGTTTCAGTGATCTGATACCACTTGATGCACTTTTGATAAGGATTTGATTGATTTTGGATGATAAAACTCGCTGAAACAAGAGGATACTTTATATTTTATTTTTCTATGGTTTCTGCGAAAAGATGGAGGTATTTTCGATGATTTTATGAAGGATAGAAGCCTTTAGATCAGGTGAATGAACTCCTTTTATGATCTTAAAGAAAAGATGCTTGTTAGAGAATAAACTCTGTAAGCAGAAGGTTTGTTCGACTTGAACAGGGGATTCACAGCTTTGTGAAGAAAAGGATTTTGATAAAACGATGAATGAATCTAAAAGTCTGCAGAACAAAGTTTAAATAGAAAAACTAACTAGGGTTGTCGAAAATTCTAACCAAGACAAACCAATATTTTCGACAACCCCAAACAAAAAATAAACCCAAATTAACTTAAAATAAAACCCCTTAAATTGTTTCTAAACCAAACCCAAATTCAAACCAGACTTTTAATTAAAATCTGAGTCTAAAATTGAACCATAAAAATCGAACAATTAATTGTCTTGGTCGCAGCTTGGTTTAGCTCCTGAATTGATTTCGAACTTGGTATAGAGTGAACCAATGTCTGAATTCGATTCTGCAGCTTCCTAGTCTGTGATCTCGTAATTTGACCCGTAGACAATTCGATGGAATCTTGATCTGCAATCTGATTTGAATCAGTCTCTTCTCCATCTTCAAACTCATCCTCACTTGAGCTCAACTCCATTCCAGCTCCATGCTCACTCTGTGTTGCATCACCCTTGAGCTTAGTGCTTCTACTAACCATTCATGACGTCACTTCTTTTTATTAGACTTCTATGAGCTTCTTAGATCATCCTTGATGTCTTCCCTTCATCATCTTTGGTCGTTTTGTGTGTGACACCAAAGCACATTATTGAGAAGTCTCGGCCTTGTCATTGTGACTACAACCTCTTCTTTTACTTATTTGCTTCCTCCATAATACTCCTCCTCAAGCTTGGGCTTTGAGACTTCTTGGAACCAAAGGCCAAGCTTGGAGACTTCAAGAACTACCTCATTAAAAATCTCCATAAAGATAACCTCTTGGGGCAAAAACTTTATGGAGGAAAAAAGAGTATAGTCTCATGGTTCCTTGATGTAGCATTGGCCTTGGTTTATGACTTCATTCAAACCCGGCTTCAATATCATCACATAACTGGCTTTCTTCAAGGCTTTGATTCATAACTCAACTCCCCAAAGCAAGCTTCCATTCCTTTTTGCTTGATTTAATCCTCACGGTTCTGTTTCCATAGCCGGTTCAACTAATGCTCCTTCGAGAATTTCCATGGATTACTCCTTTCCTTTAGACCTTCAATCAAAGATCAAAGAGAATTTGAAGTGAATGCCACAAATTAAGCAAAACTAAATGAAACTTGAGTGACTAATTTAGAAAACCATAGAGGAATTCAAATGATCATTAAGAAACAAAGATAATGGACTTAAAAAATGGGTAGAGTTTAGAAGTAGCATTTTATGAGTTTTGAGTTGTGGATTGATTTATCCTTTGGTTGCTCCCCCGCACTCTTTGACTTGATAATGTGGTTAACACCACTTCTTGAAGTTTAGAATCTTTGTGCAAAACCGTTCATGCCTTCACTTATACACATCCAATGTTTACTCCTTGGAATCGTATCCTTGAAATCAAGTTCCTCCTGGAACCATTCCTTTTGACACCAAAATCCTTTTTGGAGCTTTGAAACCTTGTATATAGCTTCTCATGAAACACTTAAACAAATCCAAACCAAGCTTCTACAACCGGTTTTAAAACCCGGAGGCTATCACTTCAACATCCATATCTTGAGTTGATTCATCATACACCACAAGCTTGCATCTCTACTTGATCTTCCCACCAATATCTTCTTGAACTAATGATGGGCTTGTCTAGTAGTCTTGCTCCACTTGTCTTGGTCATTGGTTCAGACTCCAAGCATGATGTTTTTGTGTCTTCATTCAAACTCAACATAGTAGCCTCTTATTAGAAGAACCTTGAAACCTCCTTGTTTATATTTATGAATCGGCCTTGTTATCTTCAAAGAACCACACCAAAGACTAGAACTAATCATCCATCTTAACTCCATCCTGAAGAAGTTTCAAAACTGATTTTCCTCTTTGATGTACATTGAATCTGAAACCCAAGCTTCCATCACCATTTCTTCATGAAAATAGCTTCAAGACTTGAAGTTTAGTAATTTCAATGCTTGATGATCCTTTGAGTAACATTCTGGACATATTTACACACCACTTTACAATAGTTTTTCTTGTTATTCTTGGACTCTTTTGTTGGTTATCTTGCCTTCTCATTAAAGAACAACAAGTAAAACATCACACCATCTTCAAAGGAGCTTCCTTTTTTTGAGATTAAGCCTTTCTTTGAGACTTGAAAGCAGATGGTGCTGCAAATACAAAAAAATCAGATATCATTAGTAGAGAATATGGAGAATATAAGAGAATGAATTTAGAGAGAATAAGAGTATGAAGAAAGGGAGAGAATGACGTCATGAATCATCTGATTTATGCGTTGGAATTAAGGAGCTGGAAGAAACAGTTTTTGGATCTGATTTCTTCTTGGAGCCGGCGGAGAAATGGACCAAGTTTTTCTTGGTTTTTCCCTTGATTTTTCGGAAGACTTGAGCTGATTCCATCCTAGAACCTTATTGCTCTGATACCATGTTGGAATTTTGAAGAAGAACAAGCAAGATTTGAGCTTGTCATTGAAAAGAAAAAGAGAAGAATTGAAAACATAATTTGATTCCGTAAACAAAAAACGTAAATGGGTTAGAGAAACATAAAAACTGAACATTTTACCTCTTTAAGCCATTAATAACACAAGGTTCACAATGATCTACATTGTGACCTCTTGAATTGATTTTAAAGAGATAAACGAGTGTGTTTTGCAAATCTAAAAATCTGTATTATTTCTCTTGTTCTTGAAAAATCTAAAAATTATAATGGTGCCTTTATATAGACTTTTACATGATGAAAGGATAAGAACACACAAGAAATGTATCTAGACTACTAAAGTGGCTGAATGCATAATTTAAATTTCAGCCAATCATGTGCTGGTTTTCCTTCTCTTCCCAACGTCTATGCACATGGAGAGGAGCTTTTTACAGCTCACGTTTCCAGCACATGTTCACACCAATGAAGATAAGATAAGGTAAATTCTGTTGTTACCTTTCTTACTTCATTTTAACTCATATTTTACCTCCTTAGCTTCTTTTAGCCATTTACTAGCTCATCCCATGATTAAACATCAGATCATGAATGATTTTCTTGTTTTTAAGAACAGTTGAGAATGTTAATGAGTTGCTCCATTCACTTGAGGACTTGATTAGAACGTCCTCTTCTCAATTTACCCTCTAATCATCTAATCTAAGTGTCCTTAGATAAAATATAAATAGCTACAATTCACTTCCTCATTTTGTAGTCCAAACACTAGCTTATAGTCCCATCTTCAATTCTGATCACATTTTAGACCCTTGAGCTTAATGCTTCTACTAACCATTCATGACACCACTTCTTTTTATTAGACTTCTATGAGCTTCTTTGGTCATTCTTGATGTCTTCCCTACATCATCTTTGGTCCTTTTGTGTGTGACACCAAAGCACATTATTGAGAAGTCTCGGCCTTGTCATTGTGACTATGACCTCTCCTTCTACTTATTTGCTTCATCCATAATACGTAGATAGTCATATTCAGTCCTAGCTCACCCAATGCATTTTATTCTTATGTTCTAGTGAGTTCCACCAAAATTCTGCCATAGCACTGGTAATAGATTTACAAGTATTCTTAGGTAGTTTGAACACTGACATAGCATACATATGCAATGAGAGAGCCACCGCCTTGAGAATGGTTTCTTTTCCCCCTTGGGATAGGTTTTTAACAAAGCATGATGACATTTTTGACTTCAGTTTGTTATGGATGAAACCAAGTAGTCTCTCTTTGAACCACTCAGATATTCTGGGAGACCAAAGTATTTCCCAACCCCTCCTTCATTCTCAATTCCAGGATATGTTTTATCCGAGCTATAGAATTCTCACAAACTTTACTTCCATATGTAATTGAAGATTTCAGAGGATTGATGATCTAACCTGTAGTTTGACCATACGATTGGAGAATAGAATTAAGGGCATGCCATTGATCATCTTCTGCATATGGAAGTAATAGTATAAAAAGAAAGAAAAATAGGGACATATATCAAAAAATCTGTTTTGAATTGAGATGTAATTGAGAAATTGATCCCATACCTTCAGAGTAATTGTTGGTCAAGTGACTTCCTAGGGCGTCCATTACAACTCGAAAAAACAATAATTTCAGAAGCAATCAACTCAAATTCCTTTCACTTGCCTTTTTTTTTCTTTCTCAATAATTTCGTGGAGATCAGGTTCCGCTAAACAAAGCGGTTGGTCACCACATGCTCGTACAACAGCACGCTTCGGTTCAAGATATATATCATCCGTCGTCTTTCTTGGATGTTTTGCTTGAATCAGAAGTGGGAAATCTCGCTACCTTTGTAGAGACATGTGGTGTCCTAAGATACTAAAATGCTCATCGTCCTTTTAATCTCCATCTTTCTTAGGTTCCACGATGATGATCTTCTGTTCGAGCAATTGCAAAGGGATTGGAGAAAATATTTTCGTCGATGACCGGAAACTCGGGTCGACTTGTAGACTAATAGAATCATTTGCAATCGAGGTTCTAAAAGCCGACAGATTCATTGATGCGTGGGAGCAACCATAACCTACTGAAAAATTAGTTTAAAAACCACTCAAATCTATGCAATTCAGATTTCAAGAGATTTGTTAGTGTTAATTTTTTATCGGATCTTCATGACACTACAAAAAGCAAGGATTCAAGAAAGGAAAGATGGGCGAAAAGTATTGTTTTTTATTGAGTATATGAATGGATCGTCAAATATGTGAATGAAGACAATAGGGTTACAAGGTGATGTATTTATAATATCATGAGGATGATGAGGATCATATCTCCTTTAGATTTACCTTAGATATTGTGTAGATTCGTGCAATTTTTCGAGAATCTCGAATGTAGGAATCTTTCATTTTCATCGTTGATATGCCCCTTGGTGGGGTAGCTGGTCATGTAGTAGTCTTTGGTATTGTTTCCCTTTATATTACTTCATTCGCTGCTTTGTTCACTTGTTCAGTCGTTGCTTTGAGCGCAGCTCTTTCCCTTGATGTTGGGGATGATTTATTTTACGCCTAAAGTTTTCCCCTTAAGCTATGCTTCAGCTTGCTGAGTAATGACTTAAATATATCGTTGCCTAATAAATTTTTTGAGGCTTAGATCGCTGCTTTGATCCTGGGCAACCTCCTTGGTAACTTTGTTAATGTAGTTGAGTATAAAAACGTTATGACTCCTCATGGTCATAATTACTTAGAGCAGCAAAATAACGTGTATATTCGGCGTATCTTGCACACAATCTTTGGTGGCTCCCACACCTTCTTAACTCCTCTGTTTCATTAAGTACCGTGAGATGACCTTTGTCATTTCCCTTCCGCTACTATATAATTTTTCCTTGATCAGAGTCGACAAACTCACCGCTTTCTTCATCCTTTTTTCTTTCAACATAAATTTCTTTGTCTTCTTGCCATCTTATAAGTTTCGTCGACTCCATCTCTTAGTCAACTTACTGGTAAACGCCTGTTCTTCTTCTAGTTAGGGTCTCACTGTTCATTCGCTTGATCACTCCTCGTGTTTGCATCTTTTCAGAAAATATTGTTGGGGTCAAAAACTGTCCCGACAAAATCGATGCCTGAAAAGGGTCTCGGAAACAATGTTTCCTCCTTNCCTTCGGACATGGGAATCGTAAGGATATCTGAAAGCTCCAAGATTCCCATCGTTCAGACTATCTCTTCCCGACCTGGTTTGAAAGTTTCGGGGATAGTCAATCGTGGCCAATCTCCGAATAAAGTTTTTCCATCCACAAGCAACTGAAGCATCTAAGTGTCGAGGTTAGCATCGTTGGCCCTCAGATAACTTTCACAAGACCACACAATACGTCCTCGAAGCGATGCGAAACCGCTAAAAGCATTAGAGAACCGCGTCGCTTCGAAGGAATGTCTAAAA
>OVAN01008606.1:0-17938 GCA_900406275.1 Anastatica hierochuntica | reverse complement strand
TTTAGAGACGAACCTATTTTCCGTCTCTAACTGTCTGATTTCTTGTAGTGCATGAATATTATGGATGGATTTGCTACTAATTCCACTGCGATTGTAAGTCTCTTCCTCTGTTCTGTTGATAACCCTGTTATACCCGGAATCCCCACTATCGCGTCTTTTAGACTCTTTAGCTCTACTAACTCCATCACTTGGTCCACAAATCTCTACAAAAGTCCGTGTGTGTATGTGTTAGTCTATGGCAGATATTTGATCTCAAACGGTGTGAAGTTTCAAGAAGAAGCATTACCATTTTCTCATCTTTGGTGACTTCTATTGGGAGTCGAAGAAAAGCAGAGTAGACAAGAGACTCTCTGACAGTGAGTTGCGGCGAATGAATATCGTTTTGTTCACAATAACCAGAGATTCTTGCAAAAGTGTCTTGTCTTTTAGAAAAACCAGAGATTCTAATGTCTCCTTCAATGTATCCACCGGTTTTTCTACCAGCCAAAACATCCATTAAAGTGGTCTTACCAGCACCACTAACTCCCATAAGAGCTGTTAACACACCCGGCCTAAACGCCCCTGTGACTTCCCTTAGAAGCTGAAGCTTACCCTTGCCAACTTCTTGTTCCTTCATTTCCTGTTGTTGTTCTTTTATGGTTAAATAACATGGATTATTGTTTCAGTTCAACACAATTTAATGTTACAAGGATATTGGATTGGTGTTACCTTAGGCATGTCGGCGTAGTAGTTAACATTGTCGAAGGACATTGTGAGAGGGGTAAAAGGCAGAACCATTCCTCTTTTCGTGGAAATGCTTTTACTCTTTGAGCCGTCCCCGGCTCCGTTTTCCTCTGCATCCTCTTTAGAAATGATCGCTTGCGGCTTCTCAGGTGCTGGCATAAAACATGATGTTAACTTAAGAATCTAATGGTTACAGGTAGATTTTTTCTGTCTTTATACATACTACATTTTTGTCTCAAGTTATTGAGATATCAGATTGTAGCAAAAAAATACGAAGAAAATAATTAAACAATTGATATAGGTGAACCTTACGGTTTAGAAATGCAAGAGCGAGAGTGACTAAGATGTTAAAGAGGATCGTAAACCCGAGAATCACGCCTACTCCGATCCAGTACCAGCTTGGATCCGCGGTTACATCCAAAATCTCAAGAATAGCCAACCCCAACCTTGTGGAGTTATCAGAAGACTGCAACGAAATTTAAAAGTATAGCTAGTATTTTTCAAATAATCATTTCATTTACAAGCTTGAATCTATTGGAGTTACCTGTTGATCCATCCATCTAGGAGCAAGCATTTCATTGACTGTTAAAGCATCGTAAGTGTAAACCATTGGTGAAACCCAATAAGCCCATTTCCACCATATAGGAATCTCACCTGTTAACACATATTATAAAGGAGTTTAATTTATCTTCAAAACATGCATATTGTCAATATGTATATGACCTCTAGGAATAATGAACCCTCCAAGCAAGAAGAGGATGAGAAGAACTAGAGATCCTCCAGTATTAGCAAGAGTCATCGATCTACAAGTTGCCCTGATGAATCGATAAATACTACCAGCCATTTGCTGTGTGAGAAATATCACCAATAAATGCTTCAAGAACCTGCCAAAACACACATAAAATTTTAAGAGTATGGAACTCGAAATATCAAGACTATGTTGATGTTTTGCATCTCAAACGGTTGAGCTAACATCAACTGAACAACAATGTAACAAGTTAAAGTTTCTGGTTCAAGAATCACAATAACCTGGTGGGTTCTGGAGCAAAGCCGATGGAGTAATAAGTAACACTAACCCAAACAACGGACTCGAAGAGCGAGATAGGAATGTTTAAGAAAAATAATGGGAGAGTGAAAGTCCAAGGAGGATGAAACAAAAGGTCCCGTTGCTTGTAGAACACTGGAAGTCTTTGAATCATGGAAGGAAGCTCAGCGAAGGCATTGAACATGTTAACGATCATGGCGTACATCAATGCACCGATGTAGACAGCTCCATCATTCTCATCCTTTGTGCTCATCTCCGTCCTCAGGTACACTGTGGAGACGATCAAGGCCACTATAATGATCTGAACGGTCTTGAAAACGTAGAAGAAAGAGTTGCGTCTTATGAGAAGCAGTTCTCTGTCCCAACATATCTTGAAGAGTTGAGATTTTGGAACAGAGTGTTTGTTGTGTACGAGAGAAGCTGGATGTGATTTGAGTCTGTCGTAAGGAGCGGATAGATCGTTCTCAAGATTGACTCCAACGTGGAAGCTTTTGAATCGTTCGGAGAATTCAGAGACAGGAATGTATACGTATGGTTTTGTCGTGTCTGCCCAATATTGTTCTTGGTCTTTTCTCGAGGTTACCTGTTATCCAAGGCACATATTTTTTAAGGTTGATTTCTTCAATAACAACAAGAAATATAAGGGTTATTTGTCAAAATTAACCCCAAAAAGGTATTAGAGTTATTTGAGTTTTTTTAATACTCATAATACCCTTCCAGCAACTTATTAAAAAAACAATATTACTAGGATGCCATTAATAAAATTCGCTCGAAAGTGCAAAAAATTTGGGAAACAAATCTGTAGTGACTTTAGCTTCTCCAAAATTTAGAAATCTGTATACAAATTTGTTTTTTGGAACGTCAGATTTTTTTTCCCTAACTACAAATTTATATACATACATGAAGCCCCATATTTATTAATCTGTCAAAGATTTTTCATCATTGATGCTACAGAGTTTTAAGTGTCTAACAGATTTTTTTTTGGAAAATCATTGCAGATTTATTCTACTTTACTATAGACTTTTTGTTTTCTACAGATTTTTTATGCAATTCTCCAGATTTTTCAAAACACCATAGATTTTCTGTAACAAATTTATTTTTCGATTGAAAATATCACGGATTTTGTTTTGTTTGAAAAATTTTGTAATGTGTCTACTTACTTTTTTGAAAAAGTTAATTACTAGACTAACGTCAAGTGGCTCCAAATTTATTTTATATTGTTACAGAGTTTTAGAGAGCCACAGATTTATGTGATTTGACTACAAAATTTCTCTTGTCATGATGCCACAAATTTTTCTCTGACTAGAATAACACAAAAGTTTTTTTCGTCACTACAAATATGTTTTATAGATTTTTTTACTATTTTTGATTTTTTTTATATTTTATTTCCATTGCTACAGATTTGTATAATAAATTATTGAACTAAACAACATTTAAAATAAATCTTTAACAACATCAAATAAAAATTTATTTATTAATTTTAATATGTTATGTTTTTATCATATTTTATATTTACCATTCTTTTATAATGATATTTCAATTTACAAAAATTTTCTTAAAAATTTATGTTTACTTTTTATGATTTGCTTAAATTTAAAAATTATTTCCTTTTAGTCACTTAAATTAGCAATAATTTTATTTGATTTTAACTAGTTCTTTGTTAATTTGTGGTTTTTTTAATATTTTCATAAAATTTTAATACTTTTATTAATTTTTCTTATTTTTATTAATTTTAATATGTCTTATTATGTTCAATTCATTTTAAGTATTTATTATATGAATTTTCCTTTTACCATAAAATTTTTAGTTTTATTTTTATTATTCGTTTTTATTTGCTTTAAATCAATTTTGATTTTTAAATAAATTTTTTATTTTGATTTTATATAACAAATTTTAATTTAGATTTTATAAAATTTACTTTTAAATTTTAAATTTTTATTTTTAATGTACTTTATTCAAGTTTTTCTAAAAAATTTTAATTATAAAAATTTTCATTATATTATAAAATGTTTTTGTTTTTATTTTTAACTCTCATTTTTATTAGTTAGAAACAAATTTTATTTTTAATATTAAAATTTACTTTTTAATTTAAATTTTTTGAATGTTGATTTATATAGTTTTTTATTTTAAATTTATTTTTATAATTTTAATTATTTAGTTTTTTATTTTATTATAATTTTTTTGTTTTATTTTATAATTTTTTGTTTTTTCGTTTCAGGTTTTTAAATTTTCGGTTTTTATTTAAAATATTTTAGTTGTTTTTTTTCTTCGTTTTTTTCAATTAGTGTGAATTGTCAAAAGATTAGAGTTAGCTTAGTAAAGAGTTAGTTTACTACCAGGATTATTATTCTAGTAATTTTTAAGTTTTTTAAAATTATTCTAGGTAATTTTCAATATATATATATATATATAGTGGTCATTTTGTTAGATGGCAATAAAAAGGTCATTACTTGTAAAAAAACACAAGTGATGGGCAAACCTTAAATAAGAAACATATTTTGGTACTTGATTAAATAAATATCGTAGGTGGTTTCATGGAAAATAACATGTTCTATTGTAAAAGCAAAACAACATTTCTTTTTTGTTAAAACGCATTTTGTAAAAATACTCGTGCATACATGTACTTTAAGAAAAGTTTGACAAAACTCACTACAATAGTTTCATGCACTCATGGCCAATAGGGATCATTTTTGGATCAGTCACTCGTTCGTTAGCAAATCTTCAAATTTACTAAACTATCATTTCTTGGTTAATTAAGTTAAAGAAATTGTGTAAGGAGGAGATAGATTAGATTAAAAAGATTCTACTAAAATATTAGATATTATTATGTTAAATAAAAGATTAGGATTAGATATTAAACCTCTTGCAAGAAATCGGCGGTGCCTTTACGGTCGGGACACTTGAAACCGCAACTTTGGAAGAAGGAAAGAACAAGGTGGCGTGGTCCTTGGTACACGATCTGGCCTTCGGACAATAGAATGATATCATCGAAGAGCTCGAATGTTTCAGGAGGTGGTTGCAACAAGGACATTACAACCGTTGCGTCCGTGAACCGAACAACTCCTTGAAGGCATTTCACTATTTGGTACGTTGTTGAACTGTCTAGACCTGTCGATATCCCGTCCATGAACAGTGTCTTTGTTGGTCCTACTATCAATTCTCCTGTGTGTTTTTTTTTAAGAAGTAATAGTTATAAGTTTGTAATCTTGTTTGTTAGTTGTGGTTCATGGAGCCTTATAGTATACCTGTTGTGACCCTTTTCTTTTGACCACCTGAAATTCCTCTAGTCATTTCGTCTCCCACCACCGTATCTTTGCATATGTCAAGGCCTAATATCTGAAGATTATTTAAGTATTATCCAAAATCACCAAGCAAAATAATTATCAAAAAAAAGAAAATACCAAGCAAAATAGACTAAATTTTATAGTCTCCTTTTAAATAGTTTTTTTTTGTTGAAATAAAGCTTTAAATTACATCAAAAATACTAAATTGTTTAATATGGAATTATTAGGGTTACTTGGTGAAAACTGAATAGAATCTCAACTTTATGCAAAACTTTAGAAAGAAATAAATGCATGCGATCGTTTTTATATTAAACTTTTTTATATGTTTATTTATTATTATTAAAATTTTTCCATTGGATATATCATATGCCTATTGAGGTTGCTTTTTTTTTTTTTGTCAACGCCTATTGAGGTTGCTAACTTGCTATATATAATATCTCCTCACATGTTACATGTCATGATTTTTCCTTTGGTTAAGAGGTTTCGATTTTCATAGTTAATAACATATTTAATTATGAAAAATAAAGTACTAAATTTTTAAAAACTACCACTTGTTTTTTTATGCACAAAAACCTACGGGTAGTTAGAATGTAAATTTGTTTACTAAGTGATTAAATTGGAACCTTACACTCTATATATACCATGATCGACAAAATTATGCTATAGTAAAAGGTAAGATCATTACTTTGAGAGTATAGTCTATGATGAGGCTGGTTTTGACATTTTCAGCTGCTATGGATTTCATGAAGAGATCCACTTCCGGTTCCGGCAAGATCCCTACGTCCTTCTCTCTCCTCATCAACTCACTTAACAACTCTATGGCATGACAATTAAAACTCTTGAGTTATCTTAATTTGGTTTCCATGGTCTAACTTAATAAATACCATTTCTAGTGCCAATGCCTTGGCACCTAGCAGAGAAAGCAAGAGTCTCTTGGACTGTCATGACTCCAATATGAACATCGTTTTCACTTATGTATGATGATGTTTTCTGTGGCATAAATTCTTCTAATCCATGCCCATTGTATGTTACTCTTCCTCTCACCTTTCCATGTCACTAATCACTTTAGTAACTTATATTACTCTTCTTTCTATTACTTGTAACAAATCATGTGTCATATAACCTTTAAGTTTGTGTCCAATTTTCCGGCTAATGCCATGAGAAGAGTTGTTTTCCCTGATGATGGTGGTCCTAATAAAAGTGTCATTCTGCAACCCACCAAAACCATTCATTAGATAAAAATTGTTAAAGGAAAACTAATGCTCCCTTCGTTCCCGAAATTAGATTTTCAAGATTTTTTCTTTGTTCCACAAAGACAAATGTTGCAAGTTTTTAAGGTATTTTTCATTAACAGATAGTAATAAACTGTAAATATATTTTTAAAAATATTAGGTGAGAATATTTGAATTAAATGGAAACTACTCATTGTTTTTGAAAAATGTTTAGTTAAGTAATATCTTTATTACTAAAGATTTATTGTATTCTTAATTTTTGTGAAAAGTGTAGAAAATCTAGATTTGAAGGAGTACATAAATATTTCTTTTTAGATCATTTGAGATATAAATACTTGTTTCTTTATTATATAACATTTAGTTGATATTAATATGAGTATAAAGTTTTTAGTTACCTTGAAGGTTTAATTATACCAGAGGCGTCTCTAAGTATAGTGAGTTTTGTGGTTTTAGCAAAGTTAAAACCACAAAAACGAAGGCCTCTTTCCGCAATGTTTAAGGAAACGTTAAGTAATGTTGGAAGAGCTCTTTTACCAATGTGACAATCAGCCTCTATCGTTAGTTTCTCGAATCTCACTTCCACCGTTGGTAGATTTATCCCCACTCTGTCATAACATTCATTTTGTATTCTTAACCACACAAAAAAACATTCATTTTGTACTATAAAAGAAAAAAAACCGTGTAAACTATTACTTAATTTGTGGTAATATTGTTGTTGTGTCACACTTCAAAATTTAAACTCATGTAATGTATGTTGTTGTTGAGAAAACAAAGTCCAAAAACAATACTATTATTTTGCAGATTTTATATCAATAAACATATCCTAAGTCCAAAGATTTTTGTTTTAAATTAAGAATCCGATCAATACACATTTCTCAAAAAGAAAAAAATTCAGAATTGTAACACTTGGCTAGGTTGCATGTCTTAAAAGAAACAAAAGATCTAAGATAATACCTATCGATTCGCTTTCTCAACTTTTTCAAGAACTTCTCGTTATCTTCCTCTGTAACTTTGAAGATAGAATCAATAAACATCTTGCGATCATCAACGCCTAGTTTTGTGACATCGACGAGTTCATTTGGATGAACGATAGTGGTACGAAGACGAGTGAAGGTTGGGAGTTTCTCAAGAGCAGCCCATTTCAGTGCTTCTTCGTCGTCATGATCATCGATCGAACCACTTCTCCTTGAGAAATGGTTACTACTGCTCGTTACCAACTCTCCCAAGCTCTTGCTTAGGCTTCTCGACAACGTCTCCATTTTTTTCTTTGTTGGAGCCTTTTAGGAAGAAGAAGAAAGGGTTTATTATATCAATGCATTTTGATTTGGTGGCTAATCTCAGTGACAAGTGGAACTTGAATTCGGATCTATATCGATAAAATGAAGAGTATATATGCTATATAACATTTTTAATTTATTACTCCATGAAAACTAATTAAATAGTGCACAATCTATTTTCGAGCCTACACGCGTTTGATATGAAAAAGCTCCCCCTAATCTTAAAAAGGCATAAGATTCAAACACACGTCCTTACCTGCAATGTACTTACTAACATAGTTGTCTGAAAAAGAGGAGATAGTGGAAAAAATTACCAACACATCTCTTTAAGCCCTAAGAAAAGAATCGACACGTGAATTAACAAAGGAGCATGAGATGCCATTAGAAAAACTTTCATACGTATTTTGTTTTCCTAACATATCTCTTGTGCATATTATTCAACGGCTACATTTACTTAACTGAAAAATTAACCAAACCGCAGAGGCTTAATTGTCAAAAGAGGTTGATATTCTAAATGGCCTCGACCGTTACACGGTCAACACCAAGTCACCAACACACCAACAATAACTACTTTTGTCATCGAGCTTTAGACTTTATAATCAAAACGTCGCCTCGATACTTGATATCATAATGTCACGAATTCGTCAGAACGTTGAAGTTACAAAATAAATATCTTCTTTATTATTAACTGGTTGTGTTTATGGGTCAAAGTTCTTGTTGTTGTTTTATACATGAGAAGCTAGAGAAAATCCAAACCCATAACCAAGTAGGAAAAGCCAACTAAGTTAAACTTATCTAAACTTATCAAATCCTTATCTGAATCAAATACTCAAAGAGTAAAAGAAAGTTAACACCAATACTTTCCCTCATGGTGAAGCATATTAGATTGTTTTACGTCCAAGTGTCTTAGTGAAAATGTAGCAAGTTGTTCGTCGTTGAAATATGGTCAGCTTGTATTACTCCTTTTAATATTACATCATGAGCAAAATGACATATAACAGCCATATGCTTTAGTCCTTTCATGGAATATCAAATTTTCCATTAAGTGTTGTGCCGATTGATTATCAGAAATAATATATTAGGCATGTCGTGATCAACTCCGATTCCGACCAGCAAATCCTTCAATCAGAGAAACTCCTTTCTGAGAGCATGTATTGCGTGAAACTCAGCTTTTGGCGAGGATAAAGAAATGGTGTTCCGCTTGCTCGTTTTCCATGAAATATTGATCAAGATGGAGTATTTTATGAGGATATGAATGGAGTGATCTAGTTATGCCAACTTCATCTGGTTCTCCATTCTGGAAAATGAGAAGTATTGTGAAGTTGGGCTGAAGCAGGTCTGTCCAAGTTTTCTCAAGTATGCCTCGAAGGAAGGAGCTGTCAGCTCCACTTGTACTTTGCCAGACTGTTCCCAACAACTATATTTTTGAATAGAGCTCTCTCATTGGCTAGTTAAAAATATCTTCTCTTTGTTCTTATTCTCTTTATTGTAAAAGGTCTATATATATAGACCAAGAACATAAAAATAAAGATTAAAACTATGCAAACATATTCTCTCTAGTTCTTCATCATGTTCTTATTCATTTCACAGTTTGTTCTTATTCTTTTCATCACTTCCTAATCTAAATACTCATTATACTTTTTAAAAATCTAACATGGTATCAGAGCAATCACTAAAATTCTGGGTTTTCTATTCTCATTTCTACTAAAAATATGGGTTTTCTATTATGTTCTTCATCAAAGTCAGCACCTTTTCTTTAAAAATTAAGGTCTTTTCTACTAAAGGTTCAAGTTTTCCTCAAGAACACAGCTGGGTTTTAGTTTGAGTTGCAAGAACACTACAAAGACGTTAGCTTTTCATCAAAAAGGTTCTGTTTTTGAGTGAATGATTCTATTTTTCCGTGAAAGATCTCAGCTTTTTCCAGATTTCGTGGATTTCTTAAGGATTTTAGCTTGAAATAATGGAAGATATGGTACAAGGATTCTCGAGTCTTAAGCCTATGGTGATTTCTGTGAGTTTAAAAGGTTCTAATTACACATTATGGTCAAGAACAATCAAGACATCTATTTGTGGTAAAGGTCTTTGGGATCACATCTTGGAAGACAAGATTGTGAAGGAAGAGGATTACTCAAGTAAAAAGGATGAAGCTACCAAGAAAGAGGAGGCTAAATGGTTTCAAGAAGATCAATTAGTGCTCGGGTTTCAACAAAGTAGCTTGGATCCGTCGATATTATAGGCTTACTCATATTGTGAGACCGCCAAATCTCTTTGGGACACTCTTAAAAGAGTGTATGGTGATGTCTCCAATCTTAGCCGAATCTATGAGGTCAAGAAGGCCATTAGTAAGTTAAATCAAGATGATTTAGACTTCAAGAAGTATCTTGGAAAGTTTCAATCTTTGTGGAGTGAGCTTGATTCATTAAGGTCAAGCTCCATAGATTCTAAGGTACTAAATAAAAGAAGAGAGCAAGATAAGACTTTTGGGCTGTTATTGAATCTGAATCCAAGCTACAATGAGGTGATAAAGTCTATCTTGAGAGAGTCTAAGCTCCCAAGCTTTGAAGAGGTTTGCTCACGGGTTCAAAGGGAGGAAGGATCAATGGGTTTATTCAGTGGAAGAAAAGAGATTGTGGTTGCTCATAAAGGTGTCTTCTAGGCCGAGGATAGAAGGCGTGTTGTGTGTGAACATTGCCACAAGAAAGGTCATTCCGAAGAGAAGTGTTGTATCCTCCATCCTCATTTGAAACCAGCAAAGTTCAAAGAGTCTAAATCCGCCAATATTGCTCAAGGGAAAGATGTAGTCGAGACCTCCTCAAACCAAGGAAATGAACTGGCCTTATATACTTCAATGGAGTATGTAAAAAAGAGTGACTTGGAGGACCTCATCAAGGCTTATGCCTCTAAACTCGGTATCTCTTACTTAACATCTCAATTAAATGCGAATGTTGATCATAAACTTGTGGTAGATTCTGGTGCTTCTCATCATATGATTAGAAATGCTAAGTTGCTAGAAAACTTAGATCATAAGGTGGTTGGGAAGGTTACTATAGCCGGTGGTAAAGGAATCGGTTCTTTGAATCTATTTAACAAGAAAAGTTATGTCTTTTACATTCCTAAGTTTAAATCTAACTTAATTTCGGTTAAAAGAGCAACTAATGATCTTCAATGCAATGTTATCTTTAGTCCTAATGATGTTAAGTTTCAGGATATTGAGAATGATAGAAGCTTGGGCAAAGGAGGAACCAAAGATGAGCTTTATGTTCTCGATCATGCACCCTCAAAGCACTCGGATTCAGTAGCTTTAAAGTCTTATCTTTCTTCTAATAATAAAAGTGTATTGTGGCATGCTAGACTAGATCATCCTCACTCTCGTGCTTTAAATTTAATATTACCTAATGTTGCCTTTGATCATTCAACTTGTGAAGCATGTATTCTTGGCAAGCATTGTAGAACTGTTTTTCCAAAGTCATCTACTATCTATGAGAAATGCTTTGACTTAGTACATCCAGATGTTTGGATTTCACCTTGTGTATCTAGAGATAGACACAAGTATCTCGTGACATTCATAGATGAAAAGTCTAAGTATACTTAAGTTACTTTGCTTTCATCTAAAGATAGAGTGTATGAAGCATTTGTGAATTTCCATAACTATGTTACTAACCAATTTGATGCTAAGATCAAAGTGTTTAGATCAGATAATGGCGGAGAATACGCAAGCCAACAATTCAAGGATCATCTTAACAAGTATGGGATATTACATCAAACTAGTTGTCCTCACACACCAAACAAAATGGAGTGGCGGAAATAAAGAACCGACATATTATGGAAGTAGCAAGAGCTATGATGTTTCAAGCTAATGTTCCAAAGAGGTTTTGGGGAGATGCGGTCTTAGCTTCATGCTATCTTATCAACTGAATTCCAACTAGAGTCTTACAAGACTCTTCTCCATTTGAGGTACTGAATCGGACTAAACCTTCTATTGATCACCTAAGGGTGTTTGGGTGTGTGTGTTTTGTGTATGTCCCAGGTGATCAAAGAAACAAAATGGAGGCTAAGAGCATTAGGTGTATGTTCCTTGGGTATTCAACAACACAAAAGGGATACAAATGTCATGATCTGTCTACAAACAAGATCTTTGTATCTAGAGATGTGCGGTTTATTGAGGACCAAGGCTACTATGATAAGAAAGAAAGAGAGGACTAGAGGAGCTAGTAAGATCATCAGATTTGGCCAACAGTTTGCCATTTCTTTTGAATCATTTGGGAAATGATAATTTCAAGGATTCAAGACAAAGTAATGCTCCATCAAACCAAGAGGGTAATGGAGATACTCAAGAAGGTACAACCACTCAAGAACCATCTCAAGCTCAAGAGGAAGAGCCACTTCAAGATACAAGTCAAGAAGGCTTAGTAAATCAAGAGGGGCATATCCAACAAGAGGAAGAGGAAATGGTTGAAGAGATAGAAGCTGAACCGGTTCAACCTTTGAGAAGAAGTACTAGACTTAGATTCATGCATGAAAAGTTGAAGGATTCTATAGTCTACTACAATAATCAAGCAGTTGCTCATCCCATACAGAGTGTGTGTTCCATTGACCTTTTGCCTAAAGATCATCAAGCTTTTCTTGTGAAGATTGAGGAAAATCAGATTCCTAAAACTTATGAAGAAGCCAAAGACAAGAAGGTTTGGGTAGATGCAGTTGGTGACGAAAGAGGAGCAATGGAAAGAAACCATACTTGGGATGTTGAGGATCTCCCTAAAGGAAAGAAAGCAGTCACATCTAAATGGGTGTTCACCATTAAGTACAAGAGTAATGGGGACATTGAAAGATACAAGGCTCGCTTAGTTGCTCGGGGATTCTCTCAGACATACGGCGACGACTACAAGGAGACTTTTGCTCCCGTGGCTAAGCTCAACACTGTGAGAGTTGTGTTTTCTTTGGACACTAATCTATCATGAAACTTGTGGCAAATGGATGTGAAGAATGCATTTCTTCAAGGAAAACTCGAGGAAGAAGTATATATCGTTCCACCTCCTGGACTTTAAGACTTGTGTAAACCCGGACAAGCGCTAAGGCTAAAGAAGACTATCTACGGTTTGAAACAGTCGCCAAGAGCTTGGTATCATAAGTTAAGCTCTACTTTGATGGATAATGGATTTAAGAGGTCTCATTCGGAAAATACTCTCTTCATGCTCAAATCATCCCACAGCCTAGTAGTTATCTTGGTTTATGTGGACGACTTGATCATTAGCAGAGATGATGAAGAGGGTATACAATTAGCAAAGGAACTCTTAAAGAAAGATTTTGACATCAAGGATCTTGGTGAATTGAAGTATTTTCTTGGTCTTGAAGTATACAGATCCGCGGATGGCTTATTCCTTTCTCAGAGAAAGTATGCTCTGGGTCTCTTGGAAGAAACAGGTAAACTCGGTTGTAAGGCTGCTAAGACACCTCTTGAGGATGGTTACAAGATCAATGGAAAGGGGGAGAAAAGTGAGGAGAAGTTTGAGGATGTAGGACTATACAGAAGGCTCGTCGGTAAACTCATCTACCTTACACTCACTCGGCTAGATCTTTGCTTTGCGGTTAATCAAGTCAGCCAACACATGAAAGAACATTCAGTTTATCATTGGTCTATGGTAGAAAGGATCTTGAGATACATGAAAGGGTCTTCGGGCAAAGGAATATGGATGGGAAAGAATGGGAACACAGAGATTGTTGGGTATTGTGATGGAGATTGAGCAGGGGACAAGATTGACAGAAAGTCTACTACAGGTTTCTGCACATTTATTGGTGGGAACTTGATTACTTGGAAGACAAAGAAGCAAAAAGTGGTCTCTTGTTCAAGCGCAGAAGCAGAGTACAGAGCAATGAGGAAGCTTACTAATGAATTGACTTGGCTCAAGACTCTTTTCAAGGACTTCGGGATAGAAAATCATCCTATCACCTTTCACTGCAACAATCAAGCTGCTATACACACCGCCACCAACTCAGTGTTTCACGAAAGGACCAAACACATCGAGATAGACTGCCACAGGGTTAGAGAAAAGATAGAAGAAGGAGTTATTCTTCCATGCTACACAAAGAGTGAAGATCAGCTCGCAGATATCTTCACTAAGGCCGCAAGTATCAAGGTTTGCAATCATATTTGTGAGAAACTTGGTCTTCTGGATTTGACATTTCCATGATCAAATGTCCCCTAACTTATTAATGTCATACTCTTTTTCCCTCAATGTGGTTTTGTCCCACGTGGTTTTCCACATTGAGGATTTTAATGAGGTGATACTAATGAGTTCTCTTCCAAGCTTAGCCTTTAGGGTGATTCCAAAGCCTAAGCTTGAGGGGGAGTATTGATCAAGATGGAGTATTTTATGAGGATATGAATGGAGTGATCTAGTTATGCCAAGTTTATCTGGTTCTCCATTCTGGAAAATGAGAAGTATTGTGAAGTTGGGCTGAAGCAGGTCTGACCAAGTTTTTTCAAGTATGCCTCGAGGGAATGAGCTGCCAGCTCCACTTGTACTTTGCCAGGCTGTTCCCAATAGCTATATTTTTTAATAGAGCCCTCTCATTGGCTAGTTAAAAATACCTTCTCTTTGTTCTTATTCTCTTTATTGTAAAAGGTCTATATATAGACCAAGAACATAAAAATAAAGATTAAGACTTTGCAAACATATTCCCTCTAATTCTTCATCATGTTCTTATTCATTTCATCACCTCCTAATCTAAATACTCATTATACTCTTTAAAAATCTAACATGAAATGGGAGATGTTCCTAGTTGTACGATCTAACCTGTAAGGGAACATCTCGTTAAAGGATAAACTGACCAACCCAAATCACACCACTCAATAGATGTAAGGATGACTCAACATGAAATAAAACACCTCGTCAAATGCTGCCCTTAAGATATCGGACCGTTGTCAATGCAGCAAGCCAATGCTCCACTTTTGATTTTTGCATATATTGGGATAAAATGTAAAGAACATAAGCAACGTCCGGACGTGTAGCAATAAGGTAGATTAGATGTCTGATACGAGGGCGAGAATGTTCTGGATCAGCGAGATTTGCTCCGGTTACTAACGCAAGTCGATGGTTCTCGTCGATTGATGAACCAACGGTGATGCAAAGCACATTATGTTTTTAGTTATGGATTTGGCATTCTATAAGGTTTTCATTTATTATTAAAACAGTTAGTGTTTTCTTTTATTTAATTCTTTCGATAAGTTGAGGTTATCTTTGATTTTTGATAAGGATTTGGAATTGTATTTAAGGCATTTTCTTTAGAAGAGAGTTTCATTGATTCCATAAGAATTAAAAACATAAATTTTGAAGTTCTCCTTTGCTTGTTTCTCGGTATTCCTTCGAACGACGAACTCCACACGTTGTTGGTTGCGCTTAGTGGGTTACAACCAAGGAGTCCAACCTTCGTGAGAATACCCAGACAAATTTTGAGCTACCTCTAATCCAAAATTTGAACCCATGCTGATGAGATATTATAAACGAACCAGGAGTAGTCGGAGTATGTTTATGAGAAACCATATTGGAGAAGGGCTTCAACTAGCTTTGTAAACCAGCATGGGGACGCTTTTTTAAGACGATAGAGTAATTTGTGAAGTTTCCTATAAACTTTTTCTATGAGATCATCACGAAAAAATGCATTGTGAACATCCATTTGGTGTATGTTGTGATTCTTTTTTGCTGCATAATCAAGAAAAATAGGTACTTTATCATCTTTGCTACGAGAGAAAAAGGTTTTGTGTAAGTAGTGCCTTCTTTTGATGATTTTCCAAGCCAACTTAATTGAACGTCCTACAGAACCATCAGATTGTATTTTCACTGTATAAACCCATTTGCTTCCAATTGCTTCCTTGTTGGGAAGTAAAAGTTCAAGATCTCAAATATGGTTTCTTTCAAGGGTCATTATCTCAGATTTCATAGCAGTTTCCTAAAACTTGATGTTAATTGCTTCTTTTAATGAATTCAGCTCAACATGTATTGTTAAGGGAGAAAGATGGCTATAATGGTGAGCTGAAAATTTATCATACAATAGAAAACAAAAAAGTGGATAGTCTGAACATGAGGATAGCCGAGGTGAGGATGACGAAAGAGAGAGAGAGAGAGAGAGAGAGAGAGAGAGAGAGAGAGAGAGAGAGAGAGAGAGGTGGTAGCGGTAGGGATTATTGTTATGATTATAATGACGAAATCACGAAGTTGAGTGGGTGGAAGACGATGTCGTTTTTCTCTTCTTAGAACCTCAATCTCAAACGAAGAAGAAGAAGAAGAAGAAGAAGAAGAAGAAGAAGAAGAAGAAGAAAGCTGGAGAAATGTTTATGAGAAGTTGGAGAAATCTTAAATTCGAAACCAAGTAAGAAAAACCAACTAAGGAGAATTTATCTAATCCTTACACAAAGAGAAGTAGGAAAGTTATCTAATATTTATCCAATTCAAATATCCAAGGAGGAGTAGGAAAGTTAACAACAATAATTATATTGACACACTCCCTTCTCATATTATCCTTCTCAATCCTATTTGATCTTATAGAGAAGGAAGAATGATTGTATATTTTATTATGAGTAATCAAATGAATATATACAATTTACATAGTTCAAAAATATGAAACAAATATTGTAATTACATAGATTGTGTCTTCGTGCTCAATGTAATTGATATGGTATAAGAAATGAATATTATTTCCTTAATATGCCCCCTCAAGATGGTGGAGCTTTAACGACACCAATCTTAGACGTTTGAATCTTGAATGGAGCTCGAGCAAGTGGCTTCACGAGGGCATCGACAAGCTGGTCTTTGGAAGCCACATGAGCAACTCGAAGGGTGCGGGAGGTGATCTGGTTTCGAATGAAGTGATAATTCAAAGCTAAATGCTTCATTCGGGAGTGAAAACCGTGGTTAGTACAGAGATATGTGGCACTGACATTATCACAGTAGATCGTAGGCAATGCCTTGATGTGCATGCTAAGCTCAGAGAGAAGGAGCAAATCCATCGTACTTCAGCTGACGTATTTGCAACCGTCCTATATTCAGCTTCAGTGGATGATCGAGCAACACTTTTCTGCTTTTTCGATGACCATGGGATAGGATGTTAATCGAGGTAAATAATATACGCATTTGTTGAAACAAGATCACCAGGATCATCTGCCCAATCAGCATCGGAGTAAGCGTGTAATGAGCTTGGATTGATAACATTGTAGTAGAGTCCATGATTGAGTGTTCCTGCCAAGTAACGTAATACTCGTTTAGCGGCTTGCCAATGATCCGTCGTTGGGTTGTGCATATATTGAGAAAGACGATTAACAGCGTAGCTAATATCAGGGCGCGTGAAAGACAGGTATTGGAGATTGCCAATAGTCGCACGATAGTCGGTTGGATTAGGCAACTTTGTTCTGGAAGTTAATGAGAGTTTTAGTTATGAGTGGCGTAGCCACTGGTTTGGCTTCAAGCATGTTGTAGCGTTGTAGAAGGTAAATAATTTATCTGCACTGAGTAATATGAAGACCTGATTGTGTCCGGTAAGATTCAATACCAAGAAAGTAATTGAGATCTTTAGGGTCTTTGACCGAGAATCGGTTCGCCAAAGTAGCGAGTGTTTGTTGGAGCAAGCGAGAATTATTTCTAGTGATGATTCTGTCATCGACGTAGATGAGCATATATACCAGGTTGTGTCCTCGTTTCAAAATGAAGAGCGACAGATCAACTACTGAGTTCGTGAAACCTGATGCTTGTACAAACTGACTAAGTTCACGATACCAAGCACGAGGTGCGTTTGTGGGAACCGAAATTCTCACTGTTAATGTTATGTGGTTCACGGACTCTTTCTAGCCAAAGATCGTCAGATCAAGCAGTGAGTTAATGAGTTAGTAAATAAGAAATACAAAACTAAAAGATAAACAGATTACGAAACGAAACAAGTTGATAACTAAAGTGGATTAATACGAAACAGATTGCGAAGCGATATGAATTTAACAGTGATAAAGTAACAGGATTCGTAAAACAGGTTAACGTGAACGAATACAGAATGAATACGAGAACGAATCTAAAGTAAAACGAAAAACGTAAGCGAAGAACGATTCGACAAACACAGATAAAAAAGAAAGTTAAGAGATCTTATTCGAATTCGTAAACGGAGCGTGCGCAACCGGTGTTAAGCCGTGGCCGCAAGAACTATTGGCGANGTAACCTAGTTGAGATGCAGCTCGCTAATGAAAACAAAGTAAGAACCCTAGTTTTTCTAAGTGCTTTGCGGTGACGAAAAGTTCTGTGTATGAATTGTCTTTTCTTTGCGTCCTTTATATAGATATTCGTGGGTTTGGCTCGTTTCCTTTTCTGTCCCGATTCGTGCTTATCCCTTTGCGGAAAT
>OVAN01008605.1:0-17942 GCA_900406275.1 Anastatica hierochuntica | reverse complement strand
ATGTTCCTATCATTAATAAAGACATCCTTCTCATTAGTTTCTTAACAAAGATTTAGTTTTTATCCTAGATCTAGCATTAAGAACACATAAACCACAGAGATCCAAGTTCTATCTATCACTAAACACAACTCTCTAACTACAAATCATCTCAAATCTACCATTCCCAAAATCCAAGTAGAGTCTACTCACACATCACGAAAGAGAAGAGAGAAGAGATTAGAAACATAAACATGATAAAAGATTCAAGATACAAAAGTAGAAAGATAGACTCTTGATCCCAAGGATCAAAAAAGGAAACTTAAAACATCTAAAAGTTATGAAAAGAGATGAAAGTTATGATATATGTGTTTTTGATGGCTTAAGGAAACTATTTATACTAGTGGAGATGAGAAAGAGTTGGCCTAGGAGCTAACAATGTCGAGTGCACCGAGCTATTGACCTTATGCAGCTCACTATCGACTAAGCAGGTCAATAGTGGCCAGCATTAGGCAGAAGGTCTGGTCATGCTTGGTGCTATCAACCTTTTGCATGCCACTACCGACTTGGTTGGTCGATAGCAGCAATCATTTGTTGTCTTTTGCTTCCTCTTTGCTCATTTGCTAGTTCATTTGCTTCTAACTTCTCCACGTGCATTTAGCTCTTTTTTCTTCTTGATTCCATCTAGAATCCACCCATTAGGCTTTTCATTAAGGTTCTCCAAAAATGTACCTACAAATGCAACAAGAAGCATGCAAATGCAAGAAAATCCTAAACTAGACTCAATTCCTAAACTATATGAATTCAAGATGTTAAATGCATTTTTTTACAACCTAAATATAGCAAAATAATAATTAAAATAAACCTAAAGATGCATGAAAATATAAACACATCACATATTCATCGCCTCGTCACTCTCCTTCCGAAACTCACTCGGCTCAGTTGCAACCAACTCAGAATTTCGCACAGTCTTCAACACGATGACTTTGACCGATCCAACTTATGGTAGCTTGTATATAGACAGTAGAGATATGTCTCATCTTCTATTGGCCCATGTATTCTCACTTCTGTTAACAAACTCAGAACCAAATCATCGGTCATTGTTGGTAACTTATCCTCTCTCCCTATGATTCTCTCTAGTTCTACTATTTTCCATCCTTTTCCATACCTCTATCTTTGAATAATGTGTTTGTTTCACCTCAAATCATCAAAAACTTGATCTATGTGTATCGCTTTGCAAAAGATAATATATGTTCTATTGAATTTGATCCTTTTGCATTTTCTATGAAGGATATTCGAACTCGGAACATTTAGCTCCGCAATGAAAGCTCTGGTGACCTTTAACTGGTGACTCTCTCTCTCTCTCTCTCTCTCTCTCTCTCTCTCTCCCCATCACTGTGGCATAAACGTTTCGTATATGCACGCGTTATATTTTTTTATGATTTATTCTCACTTTCTTTGGGTGTTTCAACTTAGACATAAAAACAATATCTTTAATTGTTTAACAGATTTCGCTTATATGACAAAACAAAATTTCACACTCAATTCCAATCAAATTTGATAAAGGTGGCAAATACACTAACTCCAAATTTCAAAAATACTTACCTAGAAGTGATATTGTTTTTCGTTATTTATGCCCATAAACTTCTCAACAAATCGGCAAATCGAAACAGATGATTCGTACAGTAAGTAACACAATTCATACCCTTCTTTTAAAAGCTATCCTCTCTTCTACTTTTTAATTTAAAGCCTTACATGTTTATGTTCGTCTTCTTAATATTCTTCCTTCTGCAGCGGTAGACAATCAAACTCCCTTTGTTAAACTGTTCCAAAAAGAGCCAAAATATGATCATCTCCGAATTTTTGGTTGATTACGCTTTCCTAACATAAATACTCTTTCACTCACATATTACTACCTCGTTCCACCCCTTGTCTCTTTTTGAGATGTCCTCTTCATCACAAAGGATACAGATATCTTGATCTTAAAGCTAACAATATCATTTTGTCTCATCATGTCATTTTTGATGAAACATGTTTTCATGCACCTACCGACCATGCCGCTAGTACCACCAGTTACGATTTTCTTGACTCCCATGACGAACCTTCTCCACTCTTTAAAAGAATCCTCACAACTCCACCTTCGTCGTCTCTTCCTCCTCCACCTACACTTTTGCCTCAGCTTTCACTGCATGTTAATGTTTCATTCTGCAACCCTCTCAACTTGCTCCACCACGTCATCTAATGACAAGAAGGAGAAGAGACAAAACTCGCAAACAAAATAGGTTCTCTCCTTAAACACCATCTCGAAATCTCCAATTCCTATTAGTCATCTTCAAGCTCTTAATTATCCGAATTGGACACTGGCAATGATAGATGAATATGATACCCAAATTATCAATAGATCTTGAGATCTTGTACCTAAATCGAAAGATGATAACATTATTCGTACCATCCGGCTTTTTAAGCATAAATATAACGCATATGGCAATCTTAATAAGCACAGGGTGCAGTTAGTTGCTAAAGAAAAATTACAGGAGGAAGGCATTGATTTCTCGGAGACCTTGAGCCTTGTAGTCAAACTGACTATCATTTGTTCCATTTTCATCTCTGCCTCATGCCAAACTGGCACATTCACAAACATGACGTCAAAAATGTGTTTCTACATGACGACTTGAATGAGAATATATACATGAAACAACCACCGAGTATGAAGGACAAACGGTATATAAATCATATTTGCAGGCTCAACAAAGCAATTTACAGGCTTAAGCAAGCTCCCAGGGCGTGGAATGCTCGCTTCACCGATTTTCTTTCTCGTATTGGTTTCACGGTGACCATAGGTGTAATAACCCTCACAAACGAATATAATTTTGGCCAAGTGACCAGATGGTGAGAAGCGGAGAGCTGAGTAAACCACTTGGAAGACGGTAAAATTTTTAAGTTGGAATCCGGAAGAAGGGGCGGTACGAATGGATTCCATAAGAAATTTAAGGGATTGGAAATGTCGACGGTTCGACATAAAAAGTCTTAAATGACCGGGAAAATAAGTCGAGAACTTATTCTTAGGCCATTGAAGGTAAAATGGTCTTAGGAATAAATGGTAAGAATACTCCCCGGAGAAAAATAGGATTTTCTCGGAGAAATATTTTTCTCGACTGTTCGGACACTGTTCGGCACGTTCGGATCCGCGTAACGGACGTCCTGGTACGATCGGATTCGATCGGGAATAGTTTGGTACGATCGGGTATGTTCGGATTAGAAAAATGTGCGTTCGGATGGTGACGAGGTCGTGTGCCTGCCTGCTTGGCAAGCAGGGCCACGTGCCACCGGATGGCCGGTGCTTAATGTCCCCATGGTGACTCATCACCAGCACTTGGGGCACTATAAATACCCCATTTTGCACCATTCTGACCGTGATGAGGAAGAGACCCTCGTGCCTGGACGTGTACTGGAGCATTCGGACTTGTGCCAGACGTGTTTCGGAGCGTCCGAGATGTGTCCAAGTAAGTTCCGAAGGATTTTCTTCGTGCCTTTAACCCTATAAATACTCCCCAGACCGTGTTATAGCTTCCCAACTGTTAGACAATGTTTGGCTCACGAAAAACCTTACCCGAGCGTGATCCGACCGTTAAAACACCTTACCCGACCGTAGCAGAACCCTATCCGAGCGTGGCAGAATCTGTCCGAGCGTAGCAAAACTGTTCCGAACGAGTTTTAGAGATTTTCTCTCGTGCCCAAGTATGATTTTGGAGATTTTCACCGTGCCCAAGTAGGTTGCTGCCGAGAAATCACCGTATACGACGACCGGGAAGTTTTTTTTAAGACTATTAGGATCGGCTGCGTTCGGCCACTGTTTTTCCTTAACCAAGACCATGCCAGAAATCTAAGGTGAGTCTCGGGTTATAGGATGGTTAGTTAGGAGCGATTAGCGCCTGCATAACAAGAGTATTGCGTGTTGCATGTTACATCATAGAACTATGAAATAAATAAGTGAATGGACGGACATAGGAAAAACGGATAATGGGAATAATGATCGATTGCTTGATGATTTATTGCTTGATTGCTTGTTATGATGTGATATTGTTGACTGTGTGATGCATGCTGTATTGGGTTATATCTTCTGGACCTCGGCCCGGAAGGTGTAACATAAATATTGTGATGTGTTGTTATATGCATGTTGTGTGTTGTATCGTTTAAACCTCGGTTTGAACGATATAACTTGTTTGTTCCGGGTTTGCTTGGTGAGGAACCCGTGATGTTGTGGTGGTTGGCCCCTCTACCCGGTGATCGGAGAGGGATTTTTTCCCTGGCTCAACACTGAGCCCTGCCCGGGTTGATCTCCGGGAGGAGCTTGCTGCATGACGATGTGGTTGGGATATGGACCTCCGTAAGCTACGTGAAGTCTGTGTGACCGGCTTATGGTTGTTTCACAGTGGCGATAGACCCTTGTCGGATTGCGTGAAGTCAAGGGCTCAGAGTGAGACCCTTGGCCGATCCGGCAATGTGCCTAGCCTAGAGGTTGTATGATGAGTTGTGATGAGTGGAGTGGCCAACAAGATTGACAACCCTCGAGGGATTGAATGTGTGTTGCATTGCATGATATCTATTTGAATGTTATGCTTTGCTTTCTTGATAATTTATTGTCGTGATGCTTGATTATTGATTGATTGATTGATTGTTTCATCACTGTGTATTGGGGGGAAAGACTAATCTTAGGAAACTCAACTCACTGAGAAAATTAGTTGCTCATTAGACTCTTCGTTTTGCAGGTAACCTTAGTGGATATCTGTTGGGTTAAGGAGTTGTGTTGTTGGCGTAGAGTTTGTGCCTTTGCAAATGAGTATGTATTTTAATAAGTACGGTTTACAAATGGTCGAGCGTATATATGTTTTAAGTATTTGAACCTAAGTACTATATGAATAAAGAATGTTTGCCAAGTACTTGGGTTCCATATGGTACTAGTCCTTGTCCGGGACAAACCAACTAGCGGATCTGAAAGCAGGTTGCAAAGCCTTAATTTGGGTCCGTTAGGATACATGTTCTCAAATGTTTGATCTAGGGATTCCGGATTTGTTCTGGAAACCTCGGGTCGAGTGTTTGGGAACATAGTTGTAGCATCTCCGGTCGAACTTTTGGTTAGGGTTAACTAGTCTGTCGTGCATGTTCTTGTTTGATTGTTGCACGGCAGATTGGTTGACTTTGACCTAATCCTGATCGGGGGTGTTACAATAGGTGATCCATCTCTCTTTGTTTATACTAATGGGACTAACATGGCTTATCTCTTTTTGTATGTAGACGATATTATGTCGACAACATTCACTCACGCTCTGCTGCAAACGCTCATCACCACGCTGAAATCTAAATTTTCGATGACCAACTTGGGATTTATTACTTCATTGGCATCAAGATCGAGTATAACAAGCAAAGAATTTTAATGACTCAGTCTTTGTATGCCAAATCTATCATCGAACAAGCTAACATGTCAGAGTGTAAACCAATTTTGACACTAGTTGATCTCAACTCGAAGCTTTCCTCTAATTTCGGTGATAATACCCCTAATCCAATAGAGTAGTGAACTCTTGCCGGAGCACTTCAATACTTAACCTCCACCCGTCTAGGCATAGCTTATGTCGTTCAGCAGATTTATGACACACAAACGTATTATTTGGTATATTAAGGGGACACTATCACACAGTTTGCAACTTTTTTGGGCTACATCTATTAATTTTGTTGCTTATACTGACATTGATTTGACCGGATTCCTTACTGCGTCTATATGGGTGGAAATCTTATTTCTTTATCTTCTAAATGACAAAAAAAAGGTGTCACGGTCGAGTGTTGAAGCAGAATATAAGTGTGTCGCCAATGTCTTCGTTGAAACATGTTGGATCCAAAATTTGTTGCTAGACATGAAGTACTTGCCATGACGATGACCCTTGTTTATTGTGACAACATTAGTTCGGTGTATCTCTCCAGTAATCCCGTTCAACATTAACCGATGAAGCACGTGGAACTAGATGTTTGTTTTCTTCGAGAGAAAGTGAAAATGAGTTAAGTTAAAGTACTTCATATTCCCTCAACTCTATAGTTTGCGAATATTTTTACAAAATGATTGAAAGGTTCTTTACATCGAGAGTTTTGAGCCAGTTCGAACGTCGATGACCNGGGGGGGGGGGGGGGGGGGGGGGGGATAAAATATACCATTTTTTTTACTGAGTTTTTATAATCCTGTATACGATACTGATTTTGTGTAACTATTTTGACTATATATTTTGTTATAAGTGGTTGATTAATATCAAGAGAGATTTCTAAACACTTTCTTTGCCAAATTCATAAGGGATTTTTAACCAGTAAATAACGCCCCGAATTCCGACCGAAAATCGGATTTAAATCTCATTGAGTTTAGTTATCACTAACCCTACTTTAATATTTTTCACTCCTAACATCAATTTGGAGTAAATTTTACTTCAGCCCCACTTTATTTTTAATTCTAAAATGGAGTGATAGCTAGAGTACTTCATTTATAGAGTAATTTCATCTATTACTCCATTATGGAGTTGAACTTTTCATGTTTATAATAACATGAAAAGAATTATGTTATTTTACTAAATATTATTTTAATAATTTTAAATAAAAATGCATAAACTAATACGATAACAAATACTAAAAAAATTAGTAATTCAATAATCCGATAAATCGCTTCCAAATCCACAAAAATAGCTAACCTAACCATAATATATAGAGAAAGAGCATGTTGATTTTCTTGGTCGATTCGGGAAAATTTAGTATAAGAAACTCATTTTTCATTATGTAATGGTTTTGTTGATTATATGTTGGAAAAATACTCTAATGCTCATTACCAAACTAATATATGCTATTTGACATTATGTTATAATAAATTTTTATTTAAATAAGATAAATGGTTTCAAGGACTTCCAAGTGTTTTCACATAGGTGTCACTAGACTCAAGCAATCATGGCAGGTTAAACTTATCACTTCTTTGCAAAACAAACCTTCAATATGATTTTTCTGCTTCTTAATATTAAAAATCTACAAGTTAAATCGTAAAGTAATGGTTAACCTCCCTTCAAATCAGTCTCTCCCCGCCACAGGAAGGCGCTAGAGAGGGAGTTAATGTTCCGGATCACTTTCTTTGGGATAAGAAAAGCACTAGACCAGAAGCTAAAAATGCTAGAGATGACAGTGGATACTAGTTGTAGTCTACCCGCAAAACTGAGGAACTTTGTTGTCCAAGAGTTCACCCTTTCTTTAACTTTAGTGATGAGCGGCTCACAGTCTTCGGGTGATAGCTTCTTTGGTGATAGTGGTAGCCCGAGGTATTTAGCCGGCAAGGATGCTAGTTTCAGCCCAAATCTCTGCTCAATATCTGCCAATTCAGCTGCTGGAACGCCTGAGGAAAACATAGTTATTTTTTCTATGTTTACTGTCATGCCTGATAAAGTCTCGAAATCTGATAGCACCTGTAGAACCCTCTCTAATGAACTAGCTAAACCATGTAGGAAAACCAGTAGGTCATCCGCGAAGCATAGATGAGTTAGCCCAAAATCTTTGCAGTGACGATGATAACCAAATTTACCCATTGAAGCGGCTTCCTTTAGCATGAGGGATAACATGTTCATCACCATGACAAAGAGTAGTGGAGAGATTTGGTCACCTTGTCGCAAACCAGTCGTGCTTTTAAAGTAACCCGCAACTAAACCATGGAGACTAATGGAGAAGGCCGAGTGAGTAAAATAGGCTTTGTACAATCTTGTAAAAGCGTTGGGCAGATTGATAGCCTCCATGGTTACTAGTAGAAAGTCCCACTTGATTTAGTCGAATGCCTTCCGTAGATCAACCTTCAGCGTGAATCTTCTCCCGAGTTTGTCCTTATTATAACCCTACATCAGATCAGAAACGAGGAGTACATTCTCCATAATTAGCCTGTGTTTGATGAAGGCAGTCTGGTTAGGTAGAATAATTTCCGGGAGGATAAGTTCGATTCCGTCCACCAAAATCCTTGTGGTAATTTTATACAGAGAGGTATAGCAGGATATTTGGCGAAAGTATCTGAGAGTAGCCGTACCTGGTGTTTTCGGAATCAGCGTAAGAATTGTGGCGTTTACTGCTTTTGGCATGAAACCAGAGTAGAAGAAATGTTGTACTGCTGCGATCACCTCACTTCCTTAAAGCTCCCAGTTATGCTTGAAGAACTCTGACGTGAAACCGTCGATTCGTGAAGTTTTATTATTTGGCATTGAGAAGAGAGATTACTTGATATTTTCTGTTGTGAGAGGAGCGCTCAGCTTTGCACTAAGTTCCTGTGAGCAACGAAAGGTTATCATGTTCTGCACTAGTTGCTGCTGAGATGGTGAGAGATCAGTATGGACTGGCCGCAGAAGCTTGTAGTAGTATTTTATTGCCATCTCATGCATTTCTTGTGGGTCTGATGTCTGAGAGTTTTTAGGTCTGATAAGAAACTTGATGGACCTACTCGCTTTTCTAGCTGCAGTCACCTGGTGGAAAAATGCAGTGTTAGCATCACCCTCCGTTAGCCATTTGATTCTTGACCTTTACCGAAAGAAAGCCTCTTCAATCTCTCATAAGTGAGTGCATTGGGCTGCGGCCTCCGATTCGCACTTGAATGTATCTTAATTAGGATTTGACAGAGCAAGTCCCTGCAAAACAAAAAGTTCATTAGTAGCCTCATTACTCTCTTCTCAATATCACTATATCGCTCCCTGTTTAGTGTTTTTAGAGGCTGTTTGAGAGATTTCAGTTTATGACTCAGAGTTGCAAGAGTAGTCGCCCTTTCCCCAGCTACGATCCATGCTTTCGAGATAGTTTCATGGTAACTTGGTTTTTTGTGAGGTGGTTAAAGAAACGAAAATATTTTGTTCCAAAGGAGCGAGGTTGTAGCAGTAGTCTTATATGGTAGACAGTGTGATAGGAGATCCCAGGGGCATGAAAAGATGCAAAGCTTCGCGGGAATGTCTGGAGCCAAAGGTCATTCACCAAGCATCTGCTTATCTTTTTCGCTATTGGGTTAAGATGTTGCTTATTGAGCCAAGTGTAGAAAGATCCTTGGAAGGGTAAATCAAAAAAGCTCCAAGGATTGAATGGTGTTGCGGAAGGATGACATTCTTGGATTACATCGCGTAATAATCGGTTTGGAAGTCTCTGATGGTGCAGTAATCTCGTTGAAGTCTACGACAATCATCCAAGACTTTGAGTGAAGGTGTAGCTGATGACTTGATTGGCGCCACTAATTCCAGAGGGTCTCTCTGGCTTCATGATCATTTTTCGCATAGGCCACTATGTAGTAGATATTAGGTAGTTGGCTGCCTAGTTCTATCTCACAAGCAAGCATATGGTTTGTTTTCAAGAGGACATGGATTTCACTACTTTTGAATGGATAAGCCAAATTCTTCCGCTTGATGAGTAAGGGTGGATGGTGAAGCGTTCCCAATTGTTGCATACTTTTGGTAGAATAAGTTTCAAGTTTGATTCTTGAACCCGCGTTTCTGAAATGGCACTGAAGTTTATAGGTCGGTTTTTAATCCAATTCCGAACGGGACGATGCTTAAGATCGTCGTTTAGACCTCTTACGTTCCAAAAAAGGTATCCATCAAAAAAGGTATCCATCAAAAAAGGTAGAAAGGAAATATGGTTAGGAGCTGCCTGAGGCAACAGTTGATGCAGCTAAGGCTGCTCTTCTTCTCGCCTTTCTTTCTGCTTTCTTAGTCCTTGCAGAATTTTTAGGCAGAGGAGAGAACTATCAGCTAGGAACGACAGTGTTTGGGGTTGGCAGCGGTGTAGACGAAGTGGTTGAGGAGATTGGTATGTTGGGTGAGTGAGGAGGCTCTGGTTCAGTTGTGGGTGGAACAATTAGGAGAGGAGAATTGGAATGTTTAGGTTGGCTTGGTGGGGGTTTATGAACTGGGGGATAAGAGGTGTAGCCTGAGAAGCAGAAGGAGTTGAGGCTTCTGATTGGTTGGGAAGGCTTGTGGTAGAGTGTGTTTGGGTTTGTTTTCCTTTTTGTATCCCGATAGAAGAGTTGATAGAGCATTGAGGGGACTTGTGGCCTAATTCTTTGCACAAAGAGCATATCGTCAGAATCCACGAATAACTAACTTGCAGAGTTAGAATTGTATCGTCTTCTTGCTGGACTTCTACTTCCGCTGGCAGTGGCTTGGTAAGGTCCGCTACCACTTTGATTTCTACCGTATCATAACCACTCACCTCACGCGAGTCTCCCAAAGGATCACTTACAAGACCGGCGATGAAGTCTAAGCCATCTGTTTGGAGTATATCAAAGGGGACATTTCTTATTGTGGCCCAAATTAGGGTTGATTCAAGAGTGGGAGGCTTGATTGCATAACCAGCTTTCCATTGGGAGACAAACATAGGATTGTCTCTGACACGCCACAAGCCTTGTTCTATGACTTTACTCCTAATGTGAGTTGAGGGGATGAAGATAAGGAGGGCACGAGGACCGATATGGCGGATTTTAAGTCTTTGTCCCTTTCCCCAGAGATAGTCCAGGACAAAGTCTATTTGGGTCATCGGAGGTAAGTCTTTGTAGAACAGCCCCATGACATAATCAGAGTGAAGTTTTGCTCCTCTTTCAAAGATTGCATCTGGAATCAATACTCTTGGTTTTCCGTCAGGGAAGTATGATGTTGGAGCGACACCTTTAAGAGGGCGGGACCGGAGAAAAGATGTCTGGACCAGGTATGGAAAGGAAGGTCTGTGTTGGGTTTGGTTAGTGGTTGGGGTTGAGTGGTCGATGAGTATGGTTCACGATGGAGAGAGGTAGTGGTGGTTGTGGTTTTTGTAGTGGTGGCTTTGCGGTGGAAGTAAAGGCTTTTTCGGTGGTGGTTGTGGTTTTTGTAGTGGTGGCTGTGATTTTTGTAGTGGTGGTTGGTTACCTGGTAGTAGTGGTTTTTGAAATCTCATCTAGTGTAATCCCTGCTAAAGAGAAGGTAGCCATAACTGGAATAGTTGATCCAGATGGCAAAATCGGATGATGGGTCACCTGATATCCGTTCAGGGTAGTAGCTATTGCGGCGGAAGTGGTCAGAGTGGTCGGAGTGGTCATGGGTAGTTGGCGATGAAGTAGATTTGAGGTCGATGGCTGAAGAAATTGGGAAAGTAGATCTGGTAAGGAAAGAGGGGTGGGTGGGGATGGAGGGTCTAGCAGGGGAGGCGAAGGTGGGGAGGGTGGTCAGGCATCTCGGTGGCAAGGATCTGACGGGGGAGACGGCGAACTCTCTCTCTCACTCTCTCTCTCTCACTGATCATTCTCTCTCACACTCTCTCTATCTCTCTCTAATTGTGCCAGAGATAGTCGTGGATCCACCGAACCAAATATGTAACATTTCAAAAGCTTTGTTGTAGTTAAAGCTAACAATGTTCGAGATGACAGTGGATAGTCTTTCAATACTTTCATAAAAATATTCGCAAACTATAGAGCTGAGGGAATATGAAGTACATTAACTTGACCAAAGGAAGAAGGAGGATTAGGTTTAACTGGATTAGTTTTAACTTGGGAATCATTATGCAAACCAAAGGAAGAAGGAGGATTAGGTTTAAAAGATCACTGGAGTTGGAATACTTGTTGCGATTTAAAACTGATATGGATGTTGTATTTCAGAAGTGGATCTATTTGGGTGGCATGGCTAAGACATCGTTACAACCTGACACGGAAGAGTTTCTTTGAAATAAACCCGCAAATGTACCACTCCTGGTCGTTCCACAGACTACTAAAGTTGCGAAAAACTTCTTTAAGGTTCATCCGTTTCACCCCTGGTAATGGTAAAACACTCTCCGTTTGGAAGGATCCGTAGACAGAATTAGGCCCTCTCATTGATTTTCTTGGTCCCAAGGGTCTTCAAATCCTAGACATCCCAAAAACAGCTCGTGTATCTGATGTGGCAAGCAGAGACTCTTGGTCCTTGCCTTCAGCGAGGTCAGAAAATCAGGTGACTCTCTATGCCACTCTCTTTACTATAAGCCTCTCCAATGCTAATGATAAAGTGGACTGGTTAGTGGGTGAGAATAGATTCAGTTTCTTCCCTTCGAAGCTTATCTGGAATGAGATTAGAACCAAGGAACCGTTTGTTGTATGGGGGCAGATTGTTTGGAGCAAGCTATCTTTCCCTAAACTAAACTTCACATCTTGGCTCTTCGTCCTTCACAAAAACCCAACAAAGGACTGGCTCATCTCGTGGGGATTACATGTTGATCCTACATGTCTCTTATGCCACGACCACAATGAATTAAGAGATCATTTTTTTTCATATGTGACTACTCAAAAGAGATTTGGACAGCTTGTCTTACCAAGCTAAGCATCAGGAGTAATTTCACTACATGGCAATATACTCTATCTTGGCTCAGCAAACCTTCAGTTACAAAAACAAGGAGACAGTTGTTGCTTCTTGTTTGGTCGGCGGTTATTTACGAACTGGGAAAGAAAGAAACTTGAGACTCCATCAAGGGAGAAATCGTACAACTACCCAAGTGATTAGGCAAATCGACATCCTGGTGCGATCAAAAGCGGTGGCGGTGAGATTTAAAAACTACAACAAAGCTTCTGAAATGTTGCATATTTGGTTCGGTGGATCCACGACTATCTCTCAACATGTTAACTATCAAGACCCGCCATGAACAGCTCATCAAAGTCAAAGACAAGGTTGTTTATCTCTAAATTCTTTGTAGCTCTTTTCATCTTTTTTAAACTCTATATTTTGATGTGAGAACCTCCGGTATCCCTTAATTTATGAATGAAAATTCTTTACCAAAAAACGTAATGGTCAACCTGCAATATAACTTTCAGTCGTGTATATGTACATAAGACTGTATAATTTTTAAACATATTGTAAAAGTACGACGTTTTGTGTATTTATTTTTAGTAAAAGAATTTACAAAACCGTGATTCAAACTCATACCTTATAGAACTAATCACTAATATACATACATCTAGGCTACTAAAATTTTTTAACAATTGTATTAGCGTAGCTGTTAATGCAAACATACATGCAAAAATAATCATCAAATCCATCTTTTTCACTTTTTTCGTACACCCCTACGAATCTTGCGTCGACACTGATATGGAAGAAGACGCATCAACCGAAGATCCAATAAAAATGATGGACGAAACGGCGGCTAAGGCTTGGTTATTAGCATGTTTACATGAGGAATTTTATTGCTGGTGCTGAAGATTTTGAAAGCATTTGGATCCAAAATTTTGCGTATACATGAGCTTTTGAAAAATCCACAGTTGTTGACGTATAAATGTGATTCTTGTACTATGTGTTCTTCTGCCATGATTAGTCGTCATAAAAATCAAAACTACCGACAAAATATCAAAATCATCATTATTTTAGAGGAGAAATTATCAAACCAAATAGCTCTGTGAAATTGATTTCATATACATCATAGGAAAAATCATGTATAACAAACCATATCAGGAAAATAAAAAAGAATGATTGATACATGCCCGACTTTGAGCATAAGCTAGATAAGCCACCGATTAGGGCAACCAACATTTAAAGAATATTTTGAGGGCCACAAAAAAAATTCTTATGATATTAGTTATATATGTAAGGTCACCCACAATGGTGAGATACTCACATGAGTATCTCACTCATATAATAGTAATAAATTTAATATTATTTAATTATGTAGTTAAATTTTAAAAAAAAATATGTATACCAATTAGATAGTGACAAGTGTCTTTCATACTCTCAACTTGAGTCTCTCCAAGTCTCTTATTTGAGAGCCTCCTCTCACCCTCTCTCTTCCTTGTTCATTATTTTTTTACTTTTCCAATGGTAAGAGACTCCCATTAGAGATGTCCTAAGGCCAACAAAATTTAAATGTTAATTAAAAATGTTTAACATATTTTAAAATGTATATGCAATTAATATTCTTTGAAATTTTAAATAATATAATTATAAAGTGTTGATTAATATATATTTTCGATTAGGACCATATTTATGTTAGATCGGCCCTCGATTGATAGATCGATCAGGTTCAGTGAAGAAGAGAAGATGAAGAAGAAGAAGAAGAGCTTCACAAGTATATAAACTTCTTATGATGGTTTTTTGACATAAATTTGTCAAAGCATAAATGGTACATAAGTGACTCTCGGACTCGTGTTTAAGGTCATGAGTTTGAATCCTAGTTTTATAAATTCTTTTATCAAAATTGTAAACTCTTCTATAGAAAAATAAAGTTCAAAACAACGTAGTTTTACACTATGTTAGAAAAATATAAGATGTGTATACACGAGAGTTATATTTTATATTGACCATTATTTTGCGGTTAAGGGCATTTTCAATGTAAAACTCTATTTTTTCTTCTAAACATAGAGACATTCTAAAATAGAATGTATTTTGCTCCAATGTATTATTATAAAATGGAGCAACCAATAGAATTTTTTGAAAATTGAACAACTTCGTTTTTTATTTTAAATATGGAGTATTGTCTAATTATATTTCATTGTGGAGTTTAAAATGGAATGAGATTAGAACAAATTTTTTGTGTACTCTATCTTGAAATAAATTTTGGAGTTGGATTGGGAGCTAACCGGAGGACTTTCGGGATATCTGTTTAAACTGAAAAACAAAACCACATCGAAAGATTCTTTTGTCTAACGTGTGTGTGGTTCTTACAAATTTATTACGATTTATGTAGTTTTCTTTTAACACGTTTTCGCTATCAAGTACAATGCACGTGACGTGGCCACATAATCATATATTTGGAATCGTTGTTGATCAGGGAGGGTGTCCGTACGTGGAGTTAACATTTTTTAGTCGAAGCACTAAGACACCAACAACGTAAACATAAATACGAACTTGTAATTTGTAAGAATTAATTACGTTGGAAGACACTTTTTGAGATTCATATCTTATGGCAAGACACTTCATAGACATAAAGCACTTTTCAATATGAATTTTACGCAAATACCCTTCAATGAATCAAACCAGGGTTTGCCAAAAATTAACCATAGTTTGTTGAATTTTTTGAATTTTAAATTTTTTTGGTCATTTACGCGGATTTCACTCAAAACGGTTTTTACTTTTCTTCTTCCTCCATTGTCGACTGCAGGCATACAAAATTTCTTCAGGTTTTGTCGAGATTCATCCTTCTCATCTTCGCATAACACGAGCCCCAGTGGTCGCCGCAAGACCCTGTTCACGGGAAGATTCGACATGGCAGGTATTTTTCTCAAGCTCATTCGTAATATTCTCCTTCTTCTTCTAAGAGTCTCTGTTCTCATGTTTCTTCTTTGCAATCTGTGTTTTTAGGGTTTCGATTTAGACAGTAATCCTTTCCCATACAACCATTGATGTGTTTAACTTTGTATCGTGATGTAGGAAGTAGTTACGGTTTCATGTTTTTGAGTTTGCAATCTGTGTTTTTAGGGTTTCGATTTAGGCAGTAATCCCTTTCCATATGGTCATTGAGCGTGATTTAACTTTGTATCATGATGTAGGTAGTAGCAGGAGTCCCAGCGAATGGGACAATGATATGCCAGATCGATTGTTTGCTACCGATCGTTACCCTGTGGCTCGCTTGAACATTTACTCTAAAGTGGACTACTTATCTGCAGTTTACAAGTCTTTGAAAGATACTCATGAGTTTGATATTATCAGAAGTTCTTCGTTAGGAAAGCTATTTGATATCCATGTTAGACGGTGCCCCACTGCCTGCAAGCTATTACATGGTCTGATATGTCACCAGTTAGTAACAAAGAAGAAATACGAGTTATGGACAGTGTTTGGTGGAAAACCTCTAAGGTTTTCACTTGTTGAGTTTGCAAGAGTTACTGGTCTTAATTGCAGTGAGTTCCCTGAAGATTATGATATTGATCAGCAACCTACTAGAAGAGGAAAGGGTCCTAGTTTTTGGGATCAACTTTTTGGTGAAGGAACAAAACCAACATTAGCAGAACTTCAGGAAAAGCTTGAAACAGATAAAGAGATGATGGGATGGAAGAAGCTCTGCATTGCGCTGATATTGATAGTGGATGGTGTGCTCATAGCCAGGAACCAGATTGGGAGGCCAACCAAAAAATGTGTTGATATGTTATCGGATGTTAACCGGTTTCTTGAATTTCCATGGGGGCGGGAGTCATTCCTAAGGACACTTAGCAGCATGAAGCCTTGTCGGAAAACACCTAGAACTTGGAAAGATGAAGTTGATATCTTCCGTAATGCTTTACAATAGAAAAGGATACGGTTAATTGGTTTTCCTATTGCATTGCAACTCCTCGCTTTGCAACAGATCCCAAAGCTCTTGGCAAAGGTGCCTGATTGTTCAGACAACCGTACACTCGTGGATCTGGAGTATGTCACAAGACCAAAATTTACCCTGCTGTCGTTGCAAACTATACTTGATGTGGAGAACGATCCTCAAGTAAGTCTCCATTTTTTCATTATCCTTTTTAAGACGTGTCATGGTTTACCCGTATCAGCTCTTAACCAGATGCTTATTTGATGTCAATAACAGCTAATAGTTTCTCCGCTGCTGGATGTTGAGCCCAATGACTTGGGAGAGTCTATAGACTGGGATGATGAGATCAAAGACAAAAAAAGTTGACTACTTACTTGATCGAATTCAGCAGAACTATGTGTTCAACAAAAAGATGTGGCCTAGAGGTGATGATACCATTGACGAATACATACATCAGAAGAAAAGAAAATATGTTGCTCCTCAAAAGCAGACAACAAGGCGCATTACTAAAGCGAGTGCCAGCAAAGGGAAGGGTAAATTACATCCCAAGGGAGGTGGGGTGGATTCGAAAAAACACTCTTCGATGCGCAAACAGCGTAGGGTAGACCAATACTTCTAACCTGCACAAACACTTTCGGAGAATGATAAAGCTTGGCTTGACGAGAAGTTATCAGAAATGAGAGGCGAATACATGGGGGAAATCCAGAGGCTCAAACAGAAGATCAATTCTTTGCGTAAGCTATTCAAGAGAGCATCATTTGCCTCTTCATTGAAATTATCAGGTCGTTGCTTACGAAGTAGGAAGTCTACTGCTTACTGACCCCAATTATCTGGTAACGATGACATGAGTCCAGTCGATTTAGCTGAGAATCTGATCAACACACCAGTCGTTGATGGTGCTCAACAACAAGATCTAAATGGATCAGCACTTGATCCAATGTCCACTAATCAGGACTTGTCTGAAAAGATGGATTGCGACAATGTAAGAAAACCAAAATAGTATTGGTTGGACAATCCATATATTATTCCCTGAATTAGTAACCCTAATATCCTCAACACTTGTATAGGTACCTAGCAAGGGGAAGCAAGTTTCTGGCCAAGTCAGTCAACATCCAAGAACCAGGGTAAATACATTTAGAAATCATACATTTATCCACAATCTGTGCTAGTATATTTCACAGATATGTGTGTCCTGATGGACTAAACAACATGGACTAGTCCATCGACGTATAGATATCTCCACAAAACAGTAACATGGACTAGTCATTGATGTTTTTTTACAGCTTTTCCACCAAGACCCACCCTCTGACGAAGGAGAGAAGCATCAACCCCAGGTATTCATATCAGTATTCCTTAACTACCACATTTTTGGCTGAATGTAGATGCCTCTTAACCCTCACAAATCACACACTTGTGATTTACAGGGAAGTTAAGAGCAAAGTGACCCACATCTAGAAACCACTGCTAAGAATCAAGTATGTAGCAATGTGCAATTATTGTCGTAATTGTAAATCAAACTTGTAAAGTGCTGATTTAGATGTTAAAATTATAGGAGAACCATAGAGAGAGACCACTAAGCCCTGGAGTGAATGGAAAGATACAGGTTAAACTCAACCTAAGCTTTTTACATTCACAGCTCAAATAGATTTTTTTTTTACATCTTTAATCCCCGGTACAATTTTCAGGAACCAAGTTTAGGATCCCCTTTAGGACCTCAGATGTGA
>OVAN01008604.1:0-17942 GCA_900406275.1 Anastatica hierochuntica | reverse complement strand
AAGTCCGATTAGCGATGCGATCTTGGACGTTGATTTCGAGATGACAATTTTCGACACCAACATTCTTGGAGGCTAAGAGGGTGTATTTATACAAGTAGGGGTGTAGAAACTTGCCCTAAAATGAAAACTGCCTTAATGCAAGCCACTATTGAATGCATGCAAGCCACTTTCGAGTATGCTTGTCTATAATGGCTTGCACTGGAAAGATTGTTGTTCTATGCAAGTGACTATCGATCACATGCAAGTGGCTATCGACTAGGCTTGTCAATAGTCACTTGCATTTGCAGTTCATGGCTTCTTCTTTACTCCATTTATTGCACATTTTCTTCCACCTTTCCCATATGCCTCAAATCCATCTTGGCTTCGTCAATTTAGCTCCCCATAGAGCCACTCCAAAAGTTCACCTACAAATTCAAATAAATGCATGAAAATGCAAGATAATCCTAAATTGGACTCAATTCTTAAACTAAATGGATTTTAACACTAGAATGGGTTATATACAACCTAAATACAATCAAAACATGGATAAAATAGGCTCAAGAATGCATGAAAATATGCACACGTCAACTTCCCTGGACTTGCCCTTTGGTTGTTCTCAAGCAAACAACAAAGACCAAACCCGGAAGCGAGGTTTGAATACGGGAACTCAAAACCAAAATAGAAAAGAGATGCCTTATGCGCAATGTCCTAAAGAGAAGTAAAATAGTGGATGGATCAACAAAGAATCATCGTACTTCGCCATATTCATCACAAAACCGTCTTTAGGAACCTAGGCTAAGCATTCACAAGTCACTTCCTCAACCAATCTCATTAACATTCAATTAAGCTTTCATATGCATTCTATACTTATGGACAAAACACCTAATCCGTTTGGCTTGGAAAGAGAAAGGGTAATGATAAGAAGAAGTGTTTAAAGAGAAGGTTTCACTCATCTTTAAGGTGGTTTCTCTCAAACATTAGTGCAAAACAATAGGCAAAAGCAAGATGGAGTCAAACAATTTATCCATATAAGGTCTTACTTACATCTAATGATTTCCACCCAAAAATTCTTAAGTCTACTTAACTACCCTTCATGTTTTCCATTGAGATCCTTGAAACCATGATCCTTTTATTCTCTTAACCTCATATTTCTCTTTTTTTTTGCGACAACTAAAGACTCATTTTCAACATACACTTAGCTTCTAACCCACTTTCTATTAATCTAGGGCCACTTTCAAATCAAAATTTTTAGTTCATTTTTCTTTTCTCAAACTCTAAGTGTGGACTCACTAGACTTTTTCTTTCAAATTGCTAAGGTTAGAGCTAATCTTTTCCTAATCTCTAGTGCCTTTTCTTCTTCTTTTTTTTCTTTCCTTTTTTCGATTTTCTCTTTCTCATAATCCCAACTCAAACTTTGAACGATCTAATTTTAAAGCGCTAGTTCCCATGGTTGATGTTACGGGTGATTTTGGGACGTTCTTTAGAAAGCACTACGGAAGCTGGAAGGCAATAGATGTATGTATTTGATGTTTGAATCAAAGCAAAAGAGATGGGAAAAGATGTGTATTGTTCTCTTGAGCCTAGGGTTTTTTCCAGATTATCTCTCCACACCCCTAAGCTTTATATTTATACATGGAGTTCATTGATATCTCCTACAAATCAGGAGATATCATATCTATCTAAACATATTTACATCATTATCTACTTATTTACCAGATAAGATAAACACTAAATAATGGCGGCTGGCTTTGGGTCTTTGTCCTCGCTTTGGCATCCGGCTTCCGGCTTCGCCAGATCGTATGGCTTCCTTATGGCATTACTGCTGAACTCCATTCGAACCAAGGGGAATTCCCAACGCTCAAATTACTCCCAACATATTGCCCCTCATTGCCCAGGTTTGATCCGAAGATGGGGAATAACGTGTTTCCCTTGTACTTTGGCAGGAAGCCGTACATTGCTTGACAATTTGCTAGTACGAACATACTCTGCTTCGAGTTCCTTGGATATATGCTTGCTTGAAGTTGGAGTTTCGTTGATTATGGTCGCAATTTCTGCAGGAAGTCCCTGCTGCTTACTGAAGTCTTTCTTCTGGCTCCAGATCATTTGAATTTCAAACTCGAAAAGTGATGAGAATCTTGGAAACTGTTTCGAGAATATTGGCCGTCTGTTTAGGTTACGTTACGATTTTTAAAGAAAAGAGAGATTGCTCTGAGATCCGTGCTTCTTCATCATTACGCGCGTGTGATAGCTTCACTTCTTTCTCTTTCTTCTTCAACTTTTCAATTTCTTTTCTTTATTCTTTCCTTTTTCTGTCTACTTTCTTTCCTTCTTCTTGCAAAAAGCTTTCTTTTCAAATCCACATTTGAGCTCTATCCCATTCATGATCCCATGTTAGAATCTTCTTCTCCTTCTCCTTTTTCTTCTTTTAGGCTAGGATCCAGAGGATATCTTTAGGGTTTAGGGTTCGCTTAGCTTCTAGGTTTCTTGCCCCCTTTTCGAACCCTAGATTTGAAAAACCCAGACCCTCAAGTCATAATATCAAGCTCCGCCAAAGAATTCTCGCCATAGGTCTCTTCGTCTGTCGGTGCTTGGGTTCAAAAGAGGCACCTGATCAAAACTAGTCCCTCTTTTGAGGTTGAAGGATCTTCAGAGGACATGGAGATCCAAGATGTCACCGCAAGACCCCTTTGCACCACCGCAGGTCCCAGTTCTCTGAAGGTGGGTCCCTTCTCCGTCGTATACTTCGAGCTTCTTAAAGCTTGGAAATATTAGTACCCTCTCGAGAGGGGTCTGAGAGTGCGGGTAGCCAAGGACGGCCAGAGGGCCTCTAAAACTCTCAGGAATGAGATTGTTGTTTACGAAGTTTTCTTCGAGGCTGGAGTCAGGGGTACGATAACGGCTCTGGTAGTGAAGGTCTCGGAGCACTTCGATATTAGCCCTCTTCAACTGAACCCACCTCCCTGGAGGATCCTCACTGCCGTTGAGGTCCGCAACGACTTTCACGGGCTCAACCTGGGTATCAATAAGCTCCTCTTGCTTATTACTTCTCTCCCGTATCTCCTGGCAAAGGTAGATACTATTTGCATCCTCGGGCTTGTGCTCCTCTGGTCAAGGAGCTGGAAAACAGCGAGCGGAAAACGGTCGCCTTTGCCAAGAACTTGCCCAAAGATTTGGTTTTATGAAAGTTGGGTTGGTGCCTGGCTTTTCTAACTTCTGGAAGTTCACGGGTAGGTCTAGGTTGTTTCTCTTTTCATGGTGCTTGAAACAAGTGCTAATCTTGTAATCTTTTTGCTTTTGTAGAGGTATCGACGGAGAAGTCAGAGGAAGGTAAGGAGGGCGCTGAGAAGGCTTGGGAGATCCCGATTGAGGAAAGGAGCATCCCATTTCTATTGAGTGAGGAGGCATTAAGGCAAAGTAGCATCAGAGGTTTACTTCCTGCTTTCTTTTTTGCTTTTGATTTTGTCTCTTGGTGATTTCTTTTTTCTTTGCAGGAAATATGGCAAGATCTGGATCCAAGGCACTGGAGGATTTCAAGAGAGCTCAGGCGGCGAGGAAGGCTAAGCTGGAGTTAGGGAGCAAGACTCCGCAGGTGGTGGAGATCTTGGAGTCTCCTTTTGCTGGGTCCAAGAGGAAATGGACCCAGAGGGCTTCAACCTCCACCAAGAAGCAGAAAAGTATTCCTGCCAAGGTCTCCTCCTCCTCTGCTAGTGATCTCGACGGTGCTCTGGAGCATCTTTAAAGCATTGCCTTCCCCTCAGTCCCCTTCAGTCATCCCAGCTCTGATAACTTAGGAATCCTGGATCACGTCCATAAAGGGATGACTAAGGTAATTACTCCGCCTTTGTCCTTTAATTGGTCTTCTGCTTTCGGCTGACCATCCTTCTTTTATGTTTTTCAGCTGGTTGCCTCGCTCTTCCATGCCAAGGATCAAACCGCCATAGAGGTGGTGTCTGTTGGAAAGGCCCAGGTGGAAGATTATCTGGCTAAGCTGAACGCGGAGAAGGACAAGTTTGCTGGCCTAGAGAAGGAGCTGAGGGAGAAGAAGGAGCTTTCCCATGGGTTGGAGTCTCAGAACCACAAGGCGGAAGAGAAGGTACTCTCCTTGTCGCAAGAGAAGATGCTCCTGGAGCAGGAGGTTGCTGGTCTAAAGGCGAAGGCAACCACAATTGCGGAGGAGATGACCATGGCTGTTTATGGTGCCAAGATCACTGGTCGCTGGGAATTGGCCAGAGATTAACTCAAGGAGGATACGGAGTCCTGGGACCTAGTGGAGGAGTTTGACAACTACAAGATGGTGGCGACGGTGAAGGCAGAAGAACAGGGCCTTCTTGCTCCCACCTTTGAAGACGAGACAGAGATCCCTCCTGCCAAGTTTGATGCAACCCCGATGGATTCAGAGACCAACATCGACAAGTCTCCTTCCCTTGATCCTCCAGCTGCCTAGCCTCCTGCCCCAAAACCAAGGACCAAGAACCTTCCCCTTGAGGGATTTTATTTTTTCTCTTCTTTGTTGATGATGATCTGCCCCTGCATGGGCCTAGTTCCGCCCCTTGTGGGATTGTTTAAGTCTTTTTATGGTCTTAGTAGCCTTGACTCTTTAGTAGCCTTTTTGGCCTTAGCTTTGATCTGCCCTTCAAGGCTTTGGACCCGTGTTTTGGCCCTTCGTGGCCCTTTTACGAATATTTTGTATTCCTCTACTCCTTTCTATCTTCTGCTTTAACAAGCTATTAGGTAGGATATAAAGATAGACTTCGTCGTTTGGCTTTTGTGAGTCTTCTACCTTTTCGGCGTCTTGCATGTTTGGCCTCTAGCTTTCACTGTGCCTTAGGATAACTTGTTATCCTCCTTTTTTTGATATCCTCTTTCTTGTCTTTTGACGATGCTTAGGCTTTTGAGCATGTTTTGCCCCAGCTTAAGTAACTGTTAGCCCTTGGTGTTTTGCTACCTAGAGGTAACTTACGGATTCTGGCATTCTCCTACCTGGAGGTAATCGCTTGATTTTGGCATTCTGTTACCCGGAGGTAACCACTTGCTTTTTTGGCATTCTACTACCTCGAGGTAGCCACTTGCTTTTTTGCATTCTGCTCTGGGTAGCCACTTGCTTTTTGGCATTCTGCTACCCGAAGGTAGCAACTTGCTTTTGCTGCATTATGCTTCCTGTAGTGAAGCCCCTATCAGTCTTATTGATTTTGCTGGTATGGATCATTCCCGCAAAAAGACCCAACTTCAAGTCTTTTCTTCTGCTTCCCACATCTTGGTAAGCAGGTATAGGTGATGCTCCTATGCTTAGGCCATACAGCTTTTCGCCTTTATTATGACTTGGTAAGCAAGGTTAAGAATTTTTTTTCCTGCTCAGCACTCTGCTTTGTGATGGGCCACTCTCGGGTAAGCAGGAATAAGCTTTTCGCTTGTGTTTTGGAAGAGTACGTTGTTTGTATTACTCTTATAATGAGGAATAGTTATTCAACTTATTTTCCTCTTGCTTTTGGTTGACTTTCGTTGAAAGGACATCTATTTTGTTGAGTGATATCCGTCCGTAGACGCAACATGATTATAAAAAGAAAATGTAAAAGAGATCAAAACACCAAAGCCAAAAGAACGTATCTGGTATGCGGTCGTCTGGGCCGGGAGCATTCCTTAGAAGAAGTAAGACTTTATGTGTAACGCGTTCCACCTCTTAGGCTGTACCTTTTTGTACCTGTCTTGCAACTTGTATGCTCTTGACCCTCTAACTTCCACGATCTGGTATGGTCCTTCCTAACCAGGCAAGAGCTTGCCTGTGGCCTTGTCCCGGGTATTATTGAAGACTCGGCGCAACACCCATTCGCCTTGCTAAAATGTCTTGTTCACACCTTCTTGTTGTAGTTTCTTGCTACTTCTTGCTGGTATTTCCAGTTTTTTACTCTCCGGGCTTCCCTTTTTTCATCAAGGAGATCCAGGGACAAAGCCATCAACTCTTTGTTTTCCCAAGGGGTAAAGAGCTTTGTCCTGACTGTACGGATGTTGTTCTCGACAGGGGACACTGCCTCCGATCTGTAGACCAAGGCAAATTATGTTTCCACTGTCGCGGTCTTGATGTTGGTTCGATAGGTCCATAGAGTGGTTGAAAGCTCTTCAACCCAGTTGCCTGCGGCTTGATCTAGACGCTACTTTAGGAGGCTCACTACGGTCTTGTTCGTGGATTCGGCCTGCCCATTAGACTACGGATGTCTTGGGGGTGGTGAAGCTTAACTTTATGCCCCAATCTTCACAAAACTTCTTGAAGTTTTTGCTCGTGAATTGTTGGCTGTTGTCCGTTACTATTTTTTGGGGCACTCCGAATCGTGTCACCACGTTTTTCTAGAGGAACCTTTTGATGTGCACATCGGTAATTTTGCTTAGGGCTTCTATCTCTACCCAATTAAAAAAGTAATCCATTACTACCAGGAGGTATTCCAGCTAACTAGGGGCTTTTGGGAACTTGACTAAAATGTCCATCCCCCACTTCATAAATGGCCAAGGGGAACTGACTGATTTGAGGTTTTCAGGAGGTAGCTTGGATATTGTGCTTGTCTTTGACATTTATTACAGTATCTGGTCATCTGGAGGGCGTCATTGGCCATGGTTGGCCAGTAGTAACCCACCCTTTTGGCTCTTAACACTAGACGTTTTCCGCGGGAATGGGATCTGCATTCTCCCTCATGAAGTTCCTTGAGGACTAAATATGTGTCTTCTAGCTTTACGTACGTAAGGTAAGGTCCTGAGAAGGATCTTCTTTAAAGTTTTCCTCGAATTGAGCAATAGCGGGATGTTTGCCTCTTGATCTTACGGCATTCACTTCTTATATTAGGCATGGCGTCGTCTCTTAGATAGGAAATTATATGATCTATCCACGTTTCTCCTTCTTCGATGTTAGAGACTTGAAGTACTTTTGTATCTTCGTTGGTAGCTGGCCACTGGAACATGAGTAAGAGAACACTGATTGACTTTGTGATTTTTAAGGCGGAAGCTAAGTTAGCAAGAGAATCTGCGTGCGAATTCAATTCCTTGGGATTCTGCGTGAGCTCGCATGCCTTGAATGAGCTATGAAGCTTCTTGGCTATGGCCAGATACTTGGTCATGCTTGCATCCTTCGCCTGATAATCGCCTTGTGTCTTGCTTACAATTAGTTAGGATTCATTGTAGACCCGTAGGTTCTCTATTCCCAAATCTTTTGCTAAACCGAGTCCTGCGAATAGGGCTTCATACTCGCTTTGTTATTGGTGGCTTTGAAATTGCACATTATTGCTCTTGACGCGACATATCCTTTTCGTTGAGATGAGCACGAGGCCTACTCCGGCTCCTCATATGTTGCTGGACCCATCTACGTATAGTGTCCATTATCCCTCGCTTTTATTTTTTTGCTGGATCCTAACTTCGTATTCTTCCCCAGGTATCATTTGTGGGGAGAATTCAGCTACGAAGTCAGCCAAGACTTTCGATTTGGTCGTTGTGGCAGGACGGAAGATTATGTCGTACTCTCCTAATTTCACTGCCCATTTGGCTAGTCTTCCAGACACTTCTGGCTTGTGGAGTACAGACTTGATCGGAATGACGTGACGACTACCACAGGGTGAGCCTGGAAGTAAGGACGTAGCTTCCTGGCCAAGACGACTAGAGCGAGAGTAAGCTTCTCCAAATGCTATAACTAGTTTTGATATCTACGAGAGACTTGCTTACGTAGTACACAAGATGCTACTTGCTTCCTTCCTCTCTGACCAAGACGGCACTTACGGCGTGCTCAGAAACCGCTAGGTAAAGGAGTAGTGGCTCTCCTTCATTGGGCTTAGAGAGAAGAGGCGGCGCGGTGAGGTATTCTTTGAGCCTGATCAAGGCGTCCTGTGCCTTCTACCTCCACAAGAATTTCTCGGTGAATTTAAGGGCCTCAAATAATGCATGGGATTTGTCTGATAGCATGGATATGAACCTGCTTAAGGCCGCCATTTTTCCTGTCAGCTTCTGCATGTCTCGCGGAGTCTTGGGTGAGGGGATCGCGTGAATGGCCCTGATTTGCTCTGGATTCGCTTTGATCCCTCTGTATGTGACTATGAATCCTAAAAATTTCCTGGAGCTTACTACGAAGGAGCACTTAGAAGGGTTAAGCTTCATGTTATACTTCCTTAGTGTAGAGAAGGCTAGTTACAGGTGGGCGATGTGGTCTTCCGCCTCCAGAGACTTGACTAGCATGTCGTCAATGTAAACTTCCACGGTCTGGCTGATTTAGTCTGTGAACATCATGTTGACTAGTCTTTGATAGGTAGATCCTGCGTTTTTTAAATAGAAAGGCATCACTTTGTAACAGTAGATTCCTCACGACGTCATGAAGAAAGTCTTCTCCTAATCGTCTGGGTGCATGAGTATTTCGTTGTATCCGGAGAAAGCATCCATGAAGCTCATCAACAGTTGTCATGCCTTGGCATCCACCAACTTGTCTATATGAGGCAAAGGAAAAGGGTCTTTTGGGCAAGATTTGTTAAGATCTGTGAAATCTATACAAACTCTCCACTTGCCATTCTTCTTCCGGACCACGACGACATTGGCTAGCCAATCCAGATAGTGGACCTCTCTGATGAACCCAACCAAAAGGAGGTTTTTAACTTCGTCATTGATGATAGCATCTCGTTCTGGTGCAAACTTCCTCGTTTTCTAATTGACTGGTGGGTATTTTGGATTCACCACCAGTCTGTGTACTATGACGTCCTGGTCTATACCTGGCATATCCACATGGGACTATGCAAAGCAATTGGCGTTAGACCTCAGAAAATCAATTAGCCTCTGGCGTATGCCTTCATCCAGCCTTGACCCCACTCTGAGGTTTTTCCCCGGCTCTCTAGGTATCACGGGTATCTCGTCTAGCTGCTCCACTTCCGGCTCCTCGGTATGCTTTGCAAGAAGTGGGCTCTGTAATTACTATAAGAGGAATATCTTTCCTTTGAGAGTGGTCTAGTATCACGATCGAGCGTTCTCTTGGTTCCCTTTAATTTCCTTGATTCCCCAAGGCGTTAAGATTTTTAGCACTTGGTGTAAGATTGACAGCACTGCTCTTATCTCGTGTATCCAGGGTCTGCCCATGATCATGTTATAGGAAGAAAGGCAGTCTATAACAGAAAACTTGGTGGACAAGTTTATTCCTCCGACACAAACTGATAGCTCTATGTGTCCGACAGTATGCTTGACTTCGCCACTGAAGCCCACTAGCGGTGTGGCATTCTTGTTTAGAGCTTCCAGTGCGAGCTCTAAATTCGTGTATGCTCCCAAGAAGAGCACGTTCGTGAAACTTCCATTGTCGATGAGTACTCTCTTCACCAAACAATTCGCCACCGACAAAGAAACGACCAGAGTGTCATGGTGTAGGGTTAGGACCTTGTCTTGCTCCTCGGTCTTGAAGCTTATGGCCTCTTGGCTATGCCCCTGACCCTTGTCTTCTGGGATATCATAGTTGTTTTTTGTGATTCTTGTGCTTTTCTTTGCAGTAGCGTGTGCGATGCTGCTAACTTCAGATCCGTTGGATATGAAATTTATCACTCGATCGTGTCTTGGAGAGTTTGGAGCTTGGCGGCCTGCTGGGACGCCATCTTCATGGTTACTTAGCATCTCCTTGGTTCTGTTAGAGAGAACCTCTCGCAAGTGCCCTTTCTTGAGCAATTCGTTGACTTCTAGCGTTAGAGATATGCAGTCCTCCGTTCTGTAACCATGGTCATTATGGAAATCACACCATTTGCTGGGATTCCGACGATGATCTGGTGACTTCATATTATGGGGACATCTGACTTGGTCTCCTATCTCCTTCAGTTCTCAACCTAGTTCTACTCTCGATATCGATAGATTCGATATATTGGGCCAGGTGTTTACCAGAGGAAATCTGCTGCTGTCTGGATTTCCCAAAGGTCGGTGCCTTCCTTTGGCTTCTTTTGCTCCACCTTCTCCAGGAGGTCTCTGATAAGCCTTGTCGTCCCGGGCTGTCTTCTCGGTCCTCCTGACTCGAGATTCTTGCCTAGCAAGCATACCTTCTTCCCATTTAATATACGCCTGGGCATAAGCAAGTACGTCCTCCATTTTCTTGCATTGGTACTTTGTCAGCTCCTTGTACAGGTCTCCTTCGGAAAGAAGTCCTCTTTTGAAGGCAGAAACTGCCGCGACCAATTTGCAATTTGGTATTTTAACCTTCTGAATGTTGAAGCTTTGCACATAGCTTCAAAGAGGTTTTGCCTTGTGTTGCTTATTTTCGTAAAGATCGTAAAATGACTTGGGTGTTACCCTACTGCTGGCAAACTGCTCTATGAACAGATCCATCAAGTGTGCGAAGGATCCCATGGTTCCGGTTGTAATCGTGATGTACCACTGTAGAGCGGCGACAGTCAAGCTTGATTTGAACCCCTTGCACATAGTAGCTTCCCTATGTTCTTTTTGAATCGCCACGGTAAGCATCTTTTGCCTATATTGCGCGATGTGGTTATCCGGGTCAGAAGTCCCATCGTACGGCTTGATGAAAGGGAAGGTGAACTTCCTGGGCATGTCAACTAGTGCAATCTCGTCTATGAAAGGAGTGTCTGCATAAGAGCTTGGAGCCCTTATCCTCAGAGGGGGTGCAAAACCTGGAAGACGTTCGATTACTGATTGTAGAGCTTCGAAATTGCTAAAAAAACATTTGTTCCAGATGTTTTGCCTCACCAGAAAGTGGGATGGGGCTTACAGCCTGTTTCCCCTCTACTTCCATGGGGTTACCTTGTTCATGGCTAGGATCTTGGTTCCCTTGGGTCCCCGTCGTCGTTTGACCTCATCTTTCTCCAATGTTATTGGTTGGAGGAGTTTTGAGAGTTTGCATCCGGGGCATGTGTACCATGAACCTCTGACCCACGGCTTGAGTAGTTGTTAATGTTGAGTCTGTCTCTCTGAGGGCTTCATTCTCCAATTCAAGCTGTTGCAGGCGTTGTGCGTTCTCCTCAAGCATCTTAGTATAAACTTCCATCTGCTATCTCATAGCCTGCAACTCTGTGGTTTCGGCCTCGGCTCCAGTTGGAGTTTGATCCCTCCGAAGTTGTTTCATCTCACCTAATCTTGTCTGCAAGGTCTCCAGTAGAGATCGTATCTCTTCGTAGGTGAGCTCAGGTCGTGCAGGTGTGATGTTTATGGTGTCGTGGTTGTCTCCAGCCATTGTTACGTAGTTTTAGATGAAAGTGCCGTCCTTCTAGCGCCAACTGTTATGGGTGATTTTGGGACGTTCTTTAGAAAGCACTACGGAAGCTGGAAGACAATAGATGTGTATTTGATGTTTGAATCTATGCAAAAGAGATGGAAAAAGATGTGTATTGTTCTCTTGAGCCTAGGGGTTTTTTTGGATTATCTTTCCAAACCCCTAAGCTTTATATTTATACATGGAGTTCATTGATATCTCCTACAAATCAGGAGATATCATATCTATCTAAACATATTTACATAATTATATATTTATTTACTAGATAAGATAAACACTAATAATGGCGGCTGCCTTTGGGCCTCTGGCCTCGCTTTGGCATCTGGCTTCGCCAGATCGTCTAACTTCATGCTTCTTGGCATTCCCCTGCCTTATGGCTTTACTATTGTACCCCATTCGAACCAAGGGGAATTCCCAAGGGTCAAATTACTTCCAACAGTTGAGATACCAACACATTCCCATACCCCAAAAACCGAGATGAACATCAAAAAACAACCTCCCTAAATTTCTAATTAGCCTTGAAGTTAGGCTAATCCTAAAGAAGCACTCCTTGTCATTCAACTATTTTGCACACGGATTTTTACCCATGTGTGCACTTTCCGAGTGAGGCTTCACAATCAAATTTTTATGGGGTTTGAAGGAAGATCTAAGGGTTCATAAGGGTGAGGTAACTATTCTAAAAGTGAGAGTAGCCACTTAAGCTAAAAAGGGTTGCAAAAATCGGTAAACAGAGCTCAAGTGTCTCGTGTTTATCCACAATTAAGTTTGACTAAGCCCATAAGAAAGACATTTAAGTCAAATTTACATTCCACTTAGTTGAGATTGGCTATAAAAGATAACAACTTTCAACATTAATCTAAGACTTCAAGAGGTTAATTCCAAAGATGGATTTTCCATTGAATTCAAAGTGGTCTAAGAATTATTGTTCTTCTAACGAGGGCATTCGTCATCAGGAAAAATTTACCTATTTACACGCGTTCTCATCATTGTTCACTAAGCAAATACAATCCTATATGAACTCTAACAACCTATTTTTTTCCAAATGAATGCAAACTACATGAAAGCCTTGAAAACAAATTGAAAATTTTTTTTCGTTTTTTTTTTTTTTTTAATTTTTGAAGTTTTTGTGTTTTTCACAAAACTTAGCTATTCACAATGCATATTCACAATGCATGACTCAAGGATGTTTCAAAGAAAACATCAAAACTGAAAATAAGCATTAATACTAAGCCCCTTCCCCGGAATTAAACTTCACCGTCTCGGTGAATCCTAAGCCTTGAAAAAAGCTTGAAAACAATAACCCTAATTCTAAATGCAATGGTTTTTGCAATAGTTAGGGATGGTAGCTTGGTTTTTTAAGAAAATGAGGCTAGAAATGAATTCTTTTGTTAAAATGAAGAGGATAAGAGTGTGGGAGTGTAGATGTCGCTCCATTCATTGATTTCAAGAGGAAGTGATTTCATTCATCGATTCTTAGTTGCACCTCATCCTTCTTCTCTCTTTAATTTTCCTAACCCCCATGTACCTATAAGCAAGATCATAGCAAAAGAAATAAAATTAAAATTAAAGTATGAAACCAAATATATACAAAAATTTATTTATAAGATAAGATAAGAAAATAAATTTTTGTTCTTGCGGATGTCTCCCAAGGGCGCCTTTTTAGAGTCATTAGCTAGACTTTGGGTATGACACTAGGATTTTTGTTTGATTTGCCAAGGAGGAGCTTTTGATTTCCATGGTGGATCATGTAACTCAATGACAAGAATCTTCTTCATCAATGCTCAATCCCTTCTTTGCATTTTCCTTTATCTTTTTGGTTACTATGACTTTAACTTTTGCAAAAGGTTTTGGGAAACCTTTGCACATCACTTGATAATCAATTACTACGTCAATACACTTTGTTGGAGTTAAAGTTATAGTACGGAAGTGAGTGATGTTGAGCGGCACTTTCTTTTGATCAAGGTCCCTTACCACTCTTGGGATTGCACAAGGAAGTGTTGTCTTTGATGAAGAATCATTGACCATGATGAGAGTTAAGCGTTGCTTTGCATCCTTATACTTCACATTCTTGTTGTTCTCACAGGAAACCACATTTTCCTTAGTTTTGGCATTACATAAGGCATCTTGTTCAACAATCTCACCAAATGATCAAGGTTTTATGGATTTCTTGGAACCACCATTTTTGAGAATCACTTTTGGTTCTAGAGGTTTTGCATTTTTCATTGTGTCTTGAGTAGATTCATTACCCTCTTGGTTCATCAACATCATCAACGTGTCGATCCTCTTCCTTTTGGTAACTATATCCTTCAAAACCTTGTTGACTACTCGATGATCTTAACACCAATCCATAAATGGTATAGTAACCATAATACCTCCCATATGATCCTTGATCTTCTTATATTTTGCTTCAAGGATTTGTTTCTTGAAATGTCCAAAAATAATAGATACAATTCATCAATGGGAATGTCGGTGTCGGTTGACTCCTTTTTTCTTTTTCCTTCTTAGATGCGGAGAAGCTACTACTTTTGTAGCTTTCTCTTGTTGATTCGGGTTTCCTTTAGGATTTTTAGGAATCTCATCTTCTTGGTTATCCTCTTGAAATTATTCTTCCATAAGAACCTTCTCAACTTGCTCCTCATAATTTTTAGGCTTTTCCTTTTGAGTTTGTGGTGTTAATTGCTTTCCACTTCTTAGTGTGATGGCTTGCAACACTCTTAAGGATTTACTTCAAATTTTTTGGGAAGTCTTCCTTCTTGAGATTTCAACATAGAGGCTTGCTCCGCTTGCTCGTATTCCATATTGTTCACATTAAAGACAAGAGATTCATAATGTTCTGTTAACTCCATGAAAATTTCATTAGTCTAATGGTTGGTCATCGCAAGTTTCTCAATTATTTCTATTTTGAAATCCTCTTTCCCAACAAAAAGCGTCTTTAACATGGTAAGAATCACCTCTTCCTTGGGTTGATTTTGTTCCATTGAAGATTTCTCTCCATGTACCTGTCTTGGTAAAGATTCTTGGGAATAATTCCCTTGGTACCCTTCTTGGACAAAATTAACTCCTTCTTGTTGGTCTCTATGAGCTTTCTCTAGTTTAATTTTTCTCTTTTGGATGCATTATCGCTTTTTCACAAACTTTAGCGAGTTTCTCAATTTTAGCACTCACCTCCTCAAAGTGTGTATCATCCCTTCTTGATTTTTTCTCAAAGCCTTTATAATCATGATAACTTCTTGCCAGAATTTAAACTAGCTTCGCACCTTGCTCGATTGTTATCCTAGCAAAATTCCCATTATTTGTCGTGTTCATAGCAAGCCTAATTTGACTATGGACTCCTCGGTGAAAAAATTGTAGAATGCTACCTTTTGTGAAGCCATGATGTGGGAAACTTCTCACAAAACCACTAAATCTCTCCCATGCTTCTCCAAAGGTAACACTTGGTTGAAAGATGCAATGTCGCTTCTAAACTTGGTAGTCCTTTTGTGGGAGTAGAATCTTTCAAGAAATCGCTTCTTGCATTCTTCGCATGTGGTTATTGTTACGCTTTCAAAACTTCTGTCCTATTGGGAAGCTTTATCTTCCAAGGAGAATTAGAAAAGAGCGAGCTTTAGTTGATCCTCATGAACTCCTTGCATCCTAATTGTCTCAAAGAATCTTTCAAAATTGTAGAGGTGTTCGATGGGATATTCCTCATGTAGCCCAAAATATCGTGAGCTTTGGATCAATCCAATCAAACTCGGCTTGATTTCAAAGTGAGGAAGGTTGCGTTGAGGATATCTTATACCCATTCTTGTAGGATTGGTGAATGGCGTGTAAAAATCTCCAATTAGCTCTTGAAGAAAATGGTTCTCTTCAAAAAGAAACCTCTCCATCACACACTCATCATCATTCCCATTCCTCATACCCAGTCTTGGTTCTTCCATGCCCTAGTTCAATCTTTGCACTTTCAAACCTCTTCGATTGTTTGGATTTATTACCTCGCAAAGAAATAACACACACAAAAGCAAAGAGATTAGTTGGATACTTAAAAGTAAAAGCTTAGTCTCAAAAGGAATTGAAATCTCAAAGATAAACTATAACTAGCTATATTGGCTCCCCAGAAACGACACCTAAATCTTGTTGGGGTTTTCTTTTTGCTAATGCAAACAAAAGGTTCAACGAAGCTTTAATATTTATAAGCATGTTTCCTATCAATCACACAATACCTCAAGTATAAGGCTATTCTATTGTAGTACTTTGGGGTCGAATCACAAGGACCGCATCAAACTAGCCGAGTTTAAGCTTTGAGAATCCACAAGTCACCTTAATCTAAGAAAATCAAGGAGGGTTTGATTTTCTATAAATTTACTAAGATATTTAAAATAAAAACAATAACATAAAAAGGTAAACAAAGCAAAGCAAGAAAGTAAATTAAGCGAAAGAAACAAGCATTAATTAAATATAATAAACAAAAATTCAGAATAAGTAAAGTGATGGATCAAGAGTGAGTGTAATTGAAGAGTTTAGTAAGACGGTAATAGTTGTGTAATTAAAGAGTTTAGTAAGACGGTAATAGCTTACTCCACTCTCATGGTAATATACCATTTTATATATGGTGCAATCACTCAACTCTCGCTTATTGCAATTGACAAACCAATATGAATCATTAAGAACGAGTCCATATCGTCACTAAACTCCCTAAGAAAAAATTCTTATTGGCTAAGCTAAGTTTAGCATAAATTAGGTTCTCCTAGACATTTCATCAAACACCTCTCGGCGTGAAATGCTTACACATTAAGATTCCTTCAAATCAAGGATTAAGACCTCCTAATCCATTTGAAACTAAAGATAAACCATGCCTAACACCATCATTACATTCTTATCTAGCCTAATCTCAAACACCCAATATTCACCTAAAGAGACTATTCACAAATCATAAAAGGGAAGAGAAGAGAAGAAGAAATAGGAAGCATAATCATAATGTAAAGATTGAGTTTTTGATTCAAGATACAAATGTAAAAAGAGAGACTCTTGATCTTAACGATCAAGAGAGAAAACTTAAAATATCAGAAAAAATTGTTCAAGAAGAAGATTTATATTCTTTGAGGCTAAGAGGGGGTGTTTATACAAATGGGGGTGTAGAAAGTTGCGCTAAAGTAAAAACTGCCTGAATCCAAGCCACTATCGAGTGCATGCAAGCCACTATCGAGTGTGTTGTTCGGTAGTGGCTTGCATTGGACATATTGATGTTCTATACAAGTGACTATCAACCACATGAAAGCCATTATCGACTAACAATGTGGCTCATCAACGTGATTATGAATGTTGTTCTATCGATCAATGTTGTCGACCAATGTTGCTCTATGCGAAAAAAATAGTTTGGATCATCAACGTGCTTATGAATAAAAGAGCTTGGAACAACAATGTGTTTTGACCGAATGGTAAAGACCATGGAGATTCTCGTTATAAAAGTGGCGGCTAATTAAGGTGGACAAAGTGGAGCAGGGTTTAATGGAGCTCCATATACAAAAAAAGAAGAGAACACTCATTTCTCCAAAAAGAAACCACAGAAGAAAACAACAAAGGTAAAGTAATTTAATTTTGCACGCCCCTCGCGTTGTTGATATCATTAACTGACATAGTGATAGGTCAGGTTTTCACTCGAATAAGCAACTACAAGCGCAAAAATATGTATGTTGTAATGGTTTGGGATAGAATCCATAGAGACCAGTGGTCACACGAAAAGATATGGATCAAACATGGGCTAAGACGAAAAGGAAAAGTTTGTGGAGATGCTAAAATCGAAATCAAAGCAAACAAAAGCTGGAAATAAAGCAAACAGTTGTAAACAATTGAGGAAAAAGTTGGGCATAAGGTATTCTCAGGAATTCATTTCACCAGGATTGTAGATTTATTGTTGGGGAAACGTTTCAAAACCATCTCGAACTCAAATCGCTAAGTTTGAACTAATGTACTTCCGTACCGCTAATTCACTATGCACTAGAATCCTAAACACTATCTTTCTTTGAGTTTTGAATCCTAAACATGCATTCTAATAGGTTTGATAAGTTCGTAAATTGCTTAAACATCAACTTCCGTTGGTCTAAGACAATATGCTCATTTAACATTCATTCATTCATTTCGTCGAACACTTTCGGTGCGTGAAACAATCTAATATGAGAAACTAGTTGATCAGGCCAATCTTAAGCTTTAAGAACAATGTTAAACAAAGAGTCAATTGATAATTCCCCACAATCTAATAACCCAACAATACATACTCATGAAGACCCTTTGTGAGAACCCTAAACCCAACTAATGAAACTACTCACTCATGGAAATCAACACAACACAAGATGAAATATAGAAATACATATTTTATTGAATCAAAAAAAAAAGAGAAAAGGGTTCAGAGTTCTTCTCAATCTAGATCGATGTTGAATTCATCTCCCTAGGGTTATCCAAGCTCAATGTTTGCTCAAAGTCTCTGTAAAATAACATAGTGGAAAGAAAAACATGAGTATGGATGTTTAAACATGAATTGGAGTTTTTGCTTTCGATTTTGGTTCGATTCAAATTGGTCTGCATCACGACAAGGATCATCTCATCCATGACAAGGATCGGTCGATCCTTGTTAGTCTGTCCAGGCCCGTGAAATCTTCAAGAATGCTCACTTTAAACTCTCAAATGACATCCATATGCATTCTTTTTCGAACAATCAAACCTACGTGGGAACCGAAATTCTCACTGTCAATGTTATGTGGTTCACGGACTCTGT
>OVAN01008603.1:0-17943 GCA_900406275.1 Anastatica hierochuntica | reverse complement strand
TTCAGTGACTGCCGACCCCCCCCCCCCCGAAGAGGCTTACACGGCATAGGCTAAATTCCTATACACACCGCCCAGTGGACGCTTTATCGATCAAAGAGCTACGGACACCGATCGACTTAATGCCCACACCCTACGCACACACGACTCTGGGAATACAGAGATTCTTCATCTGTACCCCACGCCAAGTCTTCTCATACCATCCGTCATACATTATAACGAAAACACACACTACAATCATCATGCAAAACAATCAATTGTGAAATCATCTATTAATCCTAATTCCAATTTATCACGAAAGAAATCAATTCACACAAGACCTCATAAGACTCGATTCATAGAGACTCAATCATGTTCCCGGTGCTAGCGTAACGATGAAGGAAACTAAGCCGAAAAAAGTGGGGATTTACGCGGTAGCTCCTCACCTTAGTCACATGGTAGATACACCTCTGAAATGTGTGACTGATGATCCTCCTTATGAGCTTAACCCCACAGAGATCATGCGTCATCCTTCTCATCCTACGCTGATCTTCCTTCTGGAAAAAGAACCTGGAACAGGAACCCGAATTAGATTTTAAACGGGAACCTGCTAAAAATGGAAACTTTTCATTTAAGGAAACCTGCCATAAATGGAAAGCTGCCTAAAAAGGAAACCTGCCCAAAGAGGAAACTTTCCCAAAAAGGAAACTTTCCAAATATGGAAACCTGCCATATTTGGAAACTTCCTAAAAAGGAAACTCGGGGCAGGGGCAAAACGGTAATTTTACATACCGAGTAAAACCGCGTTCTCGAGGACGTTTTGGGCATCTACAACTCACTGGCATCCTCAAACTCAAGCTCTTCCATTTCCTTTTGACGCGGACAGCTTCGCTACGCTAACTTCCGGGAAGCGATTCTCCACTCATATTAACCCGAAATTGGTTTTCTTTTTACCAGAGGTTTCATATTAGTCCCTACATTGAACAAACAGAAGATAAGCTTGGAAATCCTCGGTTAACTCAACCAAACTCGAAAAACACACCAACATGCCAGTTCTGAAAATCTGTCAGATTCTCTAGCGCTTAGAAACAAGCCTATAACTTTAAAACTAACCGTTAATTCCTCGATCCGAACGGTCAAATTATAGATACGGATGTCCTATATCTGTGGACTCTGGTTTCACTCCGATCGGACTCCATTTGCCCTCGGAAACGTCCTTCAAACTTGGACTGATCGCAGATTCAGACAACACAAGAACCTTTTAGAAAAACGCTCATAACTTTGAGTAGAAAACTCGAAATCGCATTCTATAAAATGGGGAACGAAGATAGAAGAGTCATTGACCTTTTGTAAAAATTTTAGATTTGAATCTGTTGATTTAATTGGCCGTTTCTTTTTTCTCCCACAGCATATCGAGTCTGTCCTCTGCAGAGACTACATATGCTTCATCTCCTTTCTCCTCTTCTCTCTTCCTCTGATGGCTCGAAATTTTTTGTCTCTCTTCTCCCTGAAGTTGGTGACGGCTTGGAATAAAAAAAGAAGAAAAGAACACCAAAGGATTTAGGTTTTTAGGTTAAGATTAAATAAGGAAGGCTTGACCCGGTTTAGCAGAAAAATTGGCTTGATCGAATTGAACCGAGATTAGAAAACCGGGGTGTTACATAAATATTATGTTTTCATATTGTCTTCCATTTCGCTAATATATTTTGTAAAATGTATTTGTAACATCTCTATCATGAGGGAACCAGAGATGTCCCAAATGGTACCGCCAAAAACTGGATTAAACTTCACCAACCGATCATTAATTTTCCACTTTTAACTGCAACCTGTAGAATCATCAAAAGAAAAAGAGGAAAAAGAGAGGGATGAATGACTTTTCAAACAAGCCATCCATTGAGGACAAACCCGACACCGCCTCACCCGTTACCCGCTTAACCCCGAAAGTCCATACCTAATCCTAAACCCCACAGAAGACACCTATCGTGTCTGGTAAGCAACTAACGATTTGAAAACCCTTTTAGAAAATAGCCCTAACTTACTAGACACTTCTTTCAAATTTTTGCAAACCTTTTCTTCTTCCTAGTGCGTCCTACAACTAAATGGCATATCCCCCATGCCCTAACACATGACATGCCCAGGACGGTTCACAAAGAGTAGCCTGAAACATTGCCTGGCCCTGCTGCTCTGTGGCCTTCCGACATAGTCTCAGAGAGAAGCTTGTAACACTGTCTGGCCCTGCTGCTCCGTTGCCTTCCGGCACACTCTCAGAGAGCAGCTTGTAACACTGCATGGCCCTACTGTGTGTGGTCCGCTTCAGCATAGTTCACAGAGAGCAGTTTGTAATACTGCCTGACTGTGCTGCCTGTGAGCTATTAATCAACCTCGATCGGTCCTCCGGGTACCCTCGCCAGGGCCCATGACTTTCCATTACGACTCAGGGTTTTGAGGTCCATTGATCCAGCTACCCTCCCTCCCTGACACTTTGGACGTAGGGCACTACCATTTGGTAACCTCCTCTCCGGATTATTTCCGCCTGGCCCGACGCGAAGATCCTACTCCTCACCTCTCGATTCCCCCAGGGTCCTGAGCCCCAGGGCGGGGTGCATCACACCCGTAAATTGGATAGACGATTATCCATCAGAGAACCACATCACCGGATTAATATAGACCTATTATCATCTTTCGAAATTCTCAAACAAGACCAAATTAAATCTAATCATTTTTAGGACTTACGTTCACATAGGTTCTAGCCTAGGCTCGACTTAGCGACCCAATCAATCAATCAATCAATCATACTTAGGCATATAAGACCTTATGTCATTTAACATTACATAATATATAGTTTTGGTTCGTGCCGAGACTTATAACTCGACATCAGCCAGATTAACCCTAGACTAACAAAATTAAACGAATAACGAGATCAACAAAAATGAGAACCTCCTCACCTTGGCCACATGGAAGACACGACTCTGGAATAGCTGACTGACGATCCTCCTTCTGAGTTTTTACCCCACGTCCATCCTCTGTCATTCTTCTTCTCATTAGCTGATCCTTCTTATGGAAAAAGAACCTGGAACAAGAGTCCGAATTAGACCTTAGACGGGAGCCTATCAAAAATAGAAACTTTCTATTTATGGAAACCTGACATAAATGGAAACTTTCCTGAAAAGGAAACCTTCCCGAAAAGGAAATTTACCAAAAAAGGAAACCTTCCTAAAAAGGAAACTTCCCTAAAAAGGAAATTTCCTAAATAGGGAAACTTGTCATATTGGTAAACTTCCCAAAAAGGAAACCCGGACAGGGGCCAAACGGTAATTTTACTTACCGAGAAAAACCGCGTTCTCTGGTACATTTCTGGCCTCTGTAACTCTCCGGAACCTTGAACTCGAGCTCTTCCACTTCCTTTTGACGCGGACAGCTTCACTACACAGACTTTCGGAACGCGTTTCTCCACTCATATGAACCCAAAATTGGTGTTCCTTTTACCAGTGGATTCACGGGAGTTCCTAAATTGATTCCACAGAAGATAAGCTCTTAAATCATCCATTTTCTCGACCAAAAACGAAATACAAACTGATATGCCATTTCTGGAAAATTGACAGATTCTATGTCACTCGGAAACATAGCTCTAAATCACAAACTATCCGTTACATTCACGATCCGAACGATCAGAATGTCGCCGTAAATTTCCTCTACATGGGGGGTCCGGTTTCACTCTGATCAAACATCATTTGCCCTCTGAATAGCCCTTCACACCAGGACTAGTCGCAGATTCGGACTGCATAAATACCTCTAAATAAATCGACCATATCTATTGTAATACTCAATGAAAAGACGTTTTGTAAATTGGAGAATCTCGAAGAAAGGTTGGCGTTGAGGGCTTGAAGAAAGTAGATCGGGAATTTTTCTTTCGCCAGATCTGTTTTCTTCGCAAGGTGGAGGCGCGTGGCGGAGGTGGTTCTTCTTCTCGGTGATTCGAACTTCAACTTATCTTTCATCTATTGAGACCAACGGGATAACGACTTGAGTGTTCTTTCTCCTTCACGGTGTCATGACGAGAACCACTTTAAGCCTCTTCGAAAGAGCTATCTGATATTGACGACAGTATTTGTCGGAGGACCAGTGTCAGAGTCGCGAACTGGCACTACCGATTCCGACGAAAATACACGTTATAGTACTTCTCCACGCCCGACATTTCAATCAAAGTCTGATCTCTATCCGTTGGTGAAGGGCCCAAGGAAGAAGATGCGCCGGATTGGTGTGTTGCATTTGGTCCATAATTCTCATTCATATTTTATGGTGACCGTGCTCTGTATTGGAATCGTTTTCTTAGATTAGGTTTCGTGACCTCCCGGTTTAGATCGTGTGCTTTGTTTTTAGTTTTAATAATTGTGGTTCAAAAGACGCTTCAATCGGTTTATATGAAGTTGTTCTCACAGTGGTTTAAAGGGACAAGTAGAATAGCTTTGGCGTAGGCAATTCTTTTCGATAGTGAATTATGCTATTAGGATTCGCTCTATTTTGTCTTGTCGGGGTATGAAATCAGTTGTATTCGCCTTTTGATTGTTAATTTGAAAGGTGATGTTGAGAAAAAAAAAAAAAAAAAAAATCAAATCAAATATCCCTAATATCCTTAACCTCTGATTCAAACCGGAGCTGTGATAGCCGGTTTAGTGGTTCGGTTTAATTTAGTGAAAGAAACATTGGGTTTGATGGCGCTTCTTCGTCTTCTTTATTTTGCGGTCAACGACAGATTCGAAACAGAAGAACAAAAGAAAAACATTGAAGAGAAGAGAAAAGAAACAAAAAAAAGGAAATGGGAGCTTTGTGCAAGCTGATCGATGCCATTCTCTTCCTGTATTTTGGTTTTACGGCGGCCATTGTGCCGCTCCTCGACGCCCAAATGACTCTTCCCGGCTCCATCTTCCCGGCGTTTCTCGTTGATCTGAATCGCTGGTACATCGCCGAGTTCGGAGATTATCTAATCATGGAGAAACCGCATTTCCTCGTCGGTCTCGTCTGGCACGAGATCCTCCTTCTTTGGCCTCTTTCAATCGCCAACATCTACGCAATCCTCGCCGGAAAATCGTGGTTTGGTGCCACCTCCATGATATACGGAGCTTCTCTCGTGACTTCCATGGTACAGTTAGATCTTAATTTGTTTGATTTAGGGCGAAATTTTCAGGGAATTTTGTGGTATTGATTTGATTAGGATCATGGTTTGGATGATAATGCATGATTCTCTAAGACTGATCATTACAAAGCATTAACCTAACTAAATATTGCCAGGAGCTTACTAGTGTCATATGCTTCAAATGCAAGATTTAAGATTTCAATTTTTAATGCATTTGTTAATTGCATTTATGTTATTCATATTCACAACATTGTATGTTTATGAGTTGTTGACCAGTTCTTGGTAAAAGTATCTCACTGTTCTGCAATGTGAATTTTTCTTCATTCTTCATTCTTCATTCATTGCTATGGAGTTGTTATGGTATATATGCCTTGTCAAGAATCTGATTGAACTTAGCGGCTTTTTCGTTATCTGCTTCTCATTTTGGTTTTATGTGAATGTCTTTCTTTAGGCTGCTGTACTGGGGGAGATGATAGGTTCAGGGAAGGCATCCGAGAGACTGTTGATGATTTATGTGCCTTTCATGGGTTTTGGTGTTCTAGCGCTTCTCCGTGGTCTTCTTTCTCAATCCAACAAAAGCATTGGTGCTTCCGGCAAGAGACCCGCTATTTTGGCCAGGAGAAAACGTGCTTGAGGTACTAATCACCATCATTTGAATTTCTGATAGATGGATTTGGCATTTTCAACTTCTTTCCATGAGAAAATTTTTGAACGTTTCGGGTTTGATTCTTGTTAAAGTATTTGTTTGTTGTTTTAGCAACACAATGTGTTGTTTCTTGTTTTCGAAACGAAATGAAATTTAGTTGAAAATACCAAAAACTTACCTCACCAAACAGGTTTACATTGTATCTTGGCAACATCACAACCAAGATATACTATTAGCTCAGATTATTTCTTTGACCTGGTTGGGTTTTCGGCTTTCAAAAACCATAGTTATGACATACAAAAACTCGTCGCTGTCACTCTTTGGAAAAACAGTCTCCTGTGAAGAGAATCTGTGATGTTTTGATAAAACAAATTCTTGAGATAGACATCAAAAGAAACACACAGAAAGTTCCAGATAGATCTAGAAAAAACCAATTCAAAACACCCAAACAGAGATAAAGAGTACTTAGTAACTTGATAAAGGGGAAATAACAAAGTTCTTAAACTTTACTAACAATCTTTAACACCAAACTATCTCTCTTTCCTCCTTGATTCACTCCCTCTTCTGATTCTTCCATGATCCCTTTTGTAAGAGACAAATTCATTAGCATGTAAAAGCATAGCGAGCATCAATAGTTTTTTTTTTCTATATTTGTTTACGAAATGGGTTTGAGTGACGTACCGAATGGGGGTGGATCAAGCAGTGTGACAAGGAGATAAAGCTTTGATCCTATCCACGGTTGTACGAATCAGACTCTCAACAGTTGCAACAGAGCTGACTGTGAGCCTACCCGAAGGAGCTGAATCAACCAATATCTGAAAGGCTACAGTCAGGAGTGATCCTCCTCCTTCTCCTCCTGCGCGAGCAGTGCCATCCGGAAGGATAACAAAACCCGAAGGAAGGAGAGCCACATAGTCAGAGTCACCTCCACCGAGAACAATCTCCATTGCTGCTACATCAACGGGCCCATAGATCAAAAATGAAGCTGTTGGATCAGTGGAGCTTTCTTGAATCATCATCATCATCTTGTCATTGCTAGTGCTTGCACTCTGTAACCGAATAATCAAAGATCAAAAACAGTTCCTTTTTCTTCCATAAAAACACACTAAAGCAATAGAAACTCGAGTAATTTACCCGGAGTAAAGATACACAGTTCCTACTGTCTCTGCCATTTGCAATCTGTGCTACCCTCTGCACAATCCCTCTAGTGGAGAGAACATCCCACTGCAGATACAAATCTCAAAACATGACAATGTGTATTCCGAAAGAAAAGCAAGCAAACAAAACGATTCTTGTCATAGATAAGCATACCTTGGCTCGATTATTCTCCTCTCTAAGGAACTCAAAGACAGCCTTAGGAGGAACCGGTATCCAAAACGAAGTGGCTGCACAGAGAACAACCCTGGGAGCCTTTCCTGGATCAACCAAGCTCTTACTAGCCATCACTCTGATACCATCTCCTGCCCCACCAGACAATATATTCCACATATGTTCAGTCGAAGAAGTCACACCGGTAAAAAAACTTCTCGTCATTCGCTCAGCTAATTTCAGAATGCTCTTCTTTCCATGGTTCGTTATCCCTACACCATTTCCACAAAACTCAAAGAATGGTTAAAAAAAACAAAAACAGAGGATATCAATGTTTGAAAGCAAATTAATATATCGTGAACGAGTAGTAAATACTTAAGAGATCATCCGAATCTATGGATGGGATGTTTATAGCCATGATGCTGGCTAACCGCTCGCATTGGCGGTCCAATGTTGCAACCCAACGGTTAGCACTTAAAGCTTGACCACTACAGATTAACTGCTTATACATGTTGTGAACTCCTCCTCTGTCATCTACTTCAACATGTTCCACCCATGTAACCTTTTTCCAAACCAACCACATAACCATTTTAGTTTTAAACTTTATGATATATACGCACAGAAATTAACCATAAATGTCATACTTTGGAGAAACCATTTGGAATTTCTTGAATCAAACATCCAGAGGGTCGTCGCCGACACTTTAGTCCAAGGTTTGGAACGAAATGGTCAATGGAAACATCTACCACCGCCCATAAACCGTCTCCTTGCTGTTGACAATAGCGAACAAAGTAGCTTTGGCGGGTTGAGACTCGCGGCGAAAGAACTTGGAACTCAGCAGTTATCTATATATGAATAAGAACAAATATTTGTTCATTAATTGTTAAGACTATTAAATCGAAATGGTTTCAGTTTTGTTTTCTTCTTCTAATGTAGTCAATAATCCAAAACAAACAACACTAACACAAACCACTAATGCCATTTGAGTTTATGTTTGCTACTGAATTTTGATATTTAATATAGAAAGCAAATCAAACTGATTTAAGTTTTGTAGTAATCTGGAACAATCAACACTAGTACAAGTCATTCAACAAATTATTTTTGTGTTGCAACTTCATGTTGATGTATTATAAAAGAAAACAAATCAAAAGAATTACCAGGTGGAAAGCTCCGTTATAGCTTCTGGCAACTCCAGTCGATAAAACTTCAAGAGTCATGGCTCTAGCAACCAATCCAGCAAACATAGTCGACCATTGATTCTGCGAATACCGTTCAAATTAGTTAACATGCACACATTCATATGTAGACACTAATGTATTTGTGTTATTGAAGAAGGGATTAATTAGGATCAGTGATCAACTAACCTGATCCATGAGTATGTTAACGATGCTCATATGATTCATGGCCACAACCGCGGTTTCCCTAGATGCCTCGACTCTAAACCCGTAAGGAGTAGGCCCGAGACCCTTTTGAAACATCCTTGTGTATTCATCCAAGTTCAGTGCTAAGGTCGTGCCATTACCTCCTCCCATCCATAGTGGTTCACCCACTTGAGCCATCATCATTAGCTCCTCCATAGCTCTAACTGCTAACTCTATGATCTTCGGCTTATCGGCATCTGCCAGTCCATTCATTGGCCTTGAGAGCTTTCCGCCATTTCCATACACATCTCTTTCAAGGTTTCCCATACCGAACTCTAGAGGTGGAGGTGAAGGAAGAGGAGGAGACGTCAGGGGATAGATCACTACCGGATTGGCCATACACCTTTCAGCAACGGCAGATAATTCAGCGATCTAAACAACCAAGAACAAGAAATGGACCTTGTTTAACAATTTTGAAATGTTTTGAGACATATGCTCAGTTAATCATTATTATCTCTTTAATGTCTTATAAAACTTGACGATCAATTACATTAAAACATTGTACTATAGATTTATATATACAATTAATCAATGATTCAAATGCTATTTAATTCGCATGTTGTACGTACCTCTTGTGCTAACCGAGCATTTTCGAGGCGAATATGATGTTCTTCGAAAGACAGCTCTCCGATTGCGGTTGGACCTCCACACTTAGGACATAAGGCTTTAGTGATAGCTTCTTGATATCGGTGGTGGTCCACTTTAAGCCTCTCATTTTCCGACCGAAGTTGTGTGTTCTCATGGCGTTCTTGCTGATTCTTCAAAACAAGAAACAAACATAATCTCAAAAATATTTCAAACCAAACGAAAAACTAAGTGACTAGGCTTTAATTTGGAGTCGATGAAGCAGCAAACCATTTGGTTTGCTAGTAAACAAAGAATTTACTCAAAGAAGAAACGTGTGTTACTTGCGCTCGTACAAAACACTTATATACTTCTTCGAGTGCATGTATATAACTTGTGAAGTCACTTTGTGTGTCGCCGTAATTCACATGTTCTAAGAAAAACGTTATGCATGTGTATATATAAATTAATAGACTAACTACTAGTTGAGATAAATATTGATTTTAGCGCACTCTTTGAGAATGGGACCATCCTAAAATCTTATAACCTGACTTTAATCCATATCAAATCAACAAGTACATGTGAATAAATTAAAACCAACTCGTACCTTATATACATATACAACTACTGATGATGATGATGATTGTAAGTATACCTTATTTTGGGTGCGTTTATTCTGGAACCAAAATTTGATTTGAAGATGGTCTAATCCAATTTGACGGCTAAGTTCTTTCCTTTGTTTGTCATCTGGGTGAGGACACTCTTTGAAAAACCTATTCAACACAAAAAGAAAAAGAGAGATGTGAAACCTGTTATATGTATTTTTTGGTGCAACTTTTTAACGAAGTATTGAGTTAAATACAAAATAAAGGAAGAGGGAATTACGCTTCCATCTCTTGGATTTGATGTTGGGTGTGACGATGATATCGTTTTTTCTTGTTGGGACGATGTTCTTCATCATCATTGACCCACCCTCCTTCATCTTGATTCTCACTTGTATTTGCACTCTCGAATTCTTCATCCCCAAAGTTAACTCCACCATTACAATTGTTATTGTTTTCGTTGTTATCGTCCTCGGTGTTGTTGTTCGTATCCATTAGAACCATGTTTAGGTGGACTATTTTTGCTCCTTTTTGGATTCTAAGAGAATTAGAGTTGGAAACAAATAAATAAAATGAGTTACTCGAAGTTGAAGACTTGAAGTCAAGAAGAAGGATATAAGAATCAAAAAAGATTTTTGCAAGAATGGGTATTTTTTCCAAATTATTCTCGCTCTCTCACTCTCTCTAAAATTCTAAGTTTCTTTATTACAACAAAAGTTAATTTTTGCAAGTCAACCATTGAAAAACATAACAAATACTCCCTCCGTATCAAAATAATTGATTTTTTAGAGAGAAAAAATTGTATCAATTTACATGATGTTTACAATTTTCAATGTAAAATTAATTAGAATTTTTGTGTTTTTGACTATTTATATTCTGCAAACTATTTTGTCATTGGTTGAATAGGGGTTAAATAGATAATAAATGATGTTTTAGTATAGAAAAAATCAAAAATTAAATAATTTCTTAATTTGTGTGTAGAAGCTTAGAGCATCAACTATTTTGATACAGAGGGAGTAGAATTCAGGGATACCTTATAGGTTTGTGTTGTCTATGTGACCTCAGAAGATCGCTTCAATCTTTCTGCAAACGAGAAAGAAAATATAACAAAATTTATAAATCTGAAAACAAAATTACGGTCCCAACATTTAATCATTTTACCATAAAAATGGGATGGTGCAATGAATTTAAACAAAATAGAAAAGGGGTTAACTAATCAAAGATGTGTTTTGAGATTAATAAGAGATAATTAATAAGTATTAGAGTTTTTTTTGCTACAATTTTTTCAAAGTAAAGAGGATAAATATTAGATTTGAGGTCTTTAACATATATGAGGTGGATGGAAAAAATGGACAAACCCTTGGTTTGGTCGGAAAACCACTGATGGTTTTTATGAAGCGGTTTTGAGGAGGAGAGAGGAGGCTTAATGCATGAGAGTTTGCAATGAAATTAATGGTGACATATATACTCATAGGTGGAGAGGCAGAGGGAAAACTTAATTACCCTACACGCTTGAAGAGGAGAGATAGGGAGGATTTTTTGATTTCATGAATTTTATCTTTTTTACCCGTGTGGCACTATATGATTGGTTCTCATTTACTTTTATGTTTTATTGCATAATATTAAATTATTAATTGAGTAACTACATGACCAAATATAGTTTTCTGCCATTAATGATAAAATATGTTTTAAATTTAGCCAGTTTGCACAAAAGAAAAAGACTAAATTTAGTCTTAATGTGCATTTTAATTTTTTTGTATTTCCATTTTTGTAGTTTCAATGTTGAGAAATAAATATTTCTATAAAATCTTGTATTGTATATGGTAGGATCTTAGAGTATATATTTATTTTAAGAACTAGTAAAATTGTTTTAACTTTCAATATCTAAATTATATATATACTGATAAGTGATAACATTAAATGTTTTAGTAAAAACTAAGATAAGTAAAAGTGTATAATTCTTTATCACTTATTATCATTTAAATGAATGTATATTCTTTTACAACATATATATTATACGAGTTTGAACTCAAAATCCTAGTCCTAGTAAATCATAACACTAACCACTAGGTTATATATTTTGGATAAACGAAATAAAAACAAAATGAAAAGCACATTTCAATGGTTTTACTAGATCGATCTATAAAGATATGACTGTTGAAAATATAATGGTGGTATTTTTTAACAAAAAAAGAAAAATATAATGGTGGTATTATTATTGACTGAATAGTTTGTCGTTAACGAATAACGAACGGAATGATGGTATTATTGTTGACTGGATGGGTTCACCAGTCAACTATTTTATTACTAATTTACAATCTAAAGTGGGTTTGACCATAAGTTTTAATGAAACAAAAAGTTTAAGACTAGGATATGTAGTCAATAGCTTATTACCATTAGCATGTCCCTGTTCAAAGTCAGACTCGTATAATGCAGCTATTTTGCAAACGAAAATTTAAATTAATAATTATGTAAAATCTCAATTTTTTTTTTTTGTCAACCATACATTAATTAAAAATTATCCCCGAATTGGGCAACCAACTCGGGAAAGAAGAATGTACAAAAATATAATCACGATAAAAAGACGAAATCTTCGCGCTAGGCTATCTGTTTGAGTATTCGTCACACGCGGGATGAGTGTCAGTTGGAAGCCTGGATAGTGTCCTTGAAGTAGCTGGTGTTCCTGAATGAGCGTATAGAAAGCTAGTCATCCCTCCGGATCGTGGATAATCTTGACGAGTTCTGCACAGTCCGTTTGAAATGTCTGACAATGTATTCCGCGCTCATGTAATTCCGACATTGCCCAGGATAACGCTTCCATCTTTGAATGGAGTGACGAAAGACTGCGACGGTGACACTTTGCCCCCATAAGGATGACCTTATTATCTCTGTCTTTACAAATCCATCCAAGTCGAGAGGTGGAATCTGATTGCTTCCATGAGTCATCAACCTGACAACATAAACCAATGGAAATTGTATGCACATCTATCCTTTCCTCTTCTGGAGGTGTTAAGATTTGTGCGTCTTTCCAAGCCAGAAAATCCGTCTCTGAATCCTTTAATAACGTGTCTATAACCAAATCTATCCCTTGAAAGATTTTTTGTTCCTGACTTTCCGTATCCCAATTCTTTTTTAAAAGTCCTTTTTTTTTTTTCTACAAGCCCATTAGAGCTTGATTTTTTCAACAAAATCGATCTTTTATTTTATTTTTGTTTCACATTGTTAAATTTTAAACTATCATCATCACATTTTCTTCTCTTAATAATAAGACTTCATTCTCTTTCTATTTTTCTCTTAAACTATAGCAGTGCTTTGCGTAGAAAGTCGATCGTCCACCAAGCCCCATCAGCTAATAGTCACCGCCGCCAACATAGTTTTTTTCCTAACAAGTTTGCAGGTAAGTTTGCCATCGTCTTTCTCTTTCCTCTTAGTCCTTTTGTTCAATTAAGATCTAGATGATCGTTGACTTGGACTGATTTGATTTGTTTTATTTGGTCTGAACCTTTCAGTTCCGTTTAGTTGGTTTAAATATATTTTCCATTTTTTCCTTTTTGGGCCAACTCTAAACATTGTTCTTGTTTCGGTTTCTGTTCCGAAGTATGTTCGAGCTTTCGGACACCAGAGATCGCTTTTTCCGTTGCTAAAATGAGGATTATCCAATGATATCTTTGAAATTGTATACTAGTTGAGGACTCGTTAGATTTGATCTAAGACTTGCTTGTTCCGAGTTGAGCTATTTTGACTCAAGCGGTAGTCATATATGATAATAATGTTGTTTTAATAATGATAAGGCTTAACCGATATTGTTTGAGAATTAAGAAAGAATATCCAATGCATGCTAAATGAATGTGATGATTGTCTATTAGACGAATAGGTTGATTCCAGAGTTTGGCACGGTGCAAGAGCGCCTAGTTGGACCACTTCACTACAATTAGCATCAACTAAAGCTGATTCAGGGACTTGACGATGATTACAACGTGATGATCGCAACACGGGGTCCGTGAGGTTGAGGTCGGGTACGTGTGACGTCTTTAACATGAAATATGTGTGTTTGAAGCTTGGCAGAGGGTACAACGAGACATTTGTAACTCGGAGTCAATGTGTGTTTGAGGTTCGGTAATGGGAATGGCAGGACGTTCGTGACATAGAGACAGTGTCCGAAGCTTGGCAGAGAGTATGAAGTGACGTTCGTAACTCAAAGTTAAAGGTACGTAGAGTATGGGTTGTAGAGTATGTAGGTTGGGCCATTGTCTATTTCTCATGTGCTTTCAGTGTCATGGTTGTTGCTTAGTTTAGGTCTAGGCTTCCGAACGAGGTAAGTATGTGGTGGAATTACGGTTTTGGTATGGTATTCGCTGAGCGGCTTGTTTGAAAAATCGTTCATCTCTCATTTATGCTTTTATTTTTTTTTGGTTTGGTCAAACAGATTTCCAGCGCAATATCGATCAGTTCAAGTTAAATTGGACGGTGTAAGTTTATTGCTCCTCTAAACTCTCACAACCGATGTAGGAGAAAACAATACACTCCTTTAAATACTTTTACTATTTCATCCATATCAGACTTACAAAACTGGGCTTAAAATCGTAAAAATTTAAATATTTTAATTGTTTGTGAAATATTTTATTTTTTTATTGAAATATTCAAAACTATTTTTCAATTTTTAATTTTTTGTTAATAGCAACCTGAATTTTTTTATTTACGAAATTTTTTTATATTTTTCTATCAAAATATTAAATACAAAAATCTTCATAAATTTGAATATTTTTTAATTTTTATAAATTTTAGTTAAAAACCGATTGAGAACAGAAATACACAATGGTTCGGTTTTGATTTACTTATAATCCAAAAATGAAAACCAAACAACACAAAAATTCTAATATTTAACTCAATTCAAACTAATTTTGAACCCAAAAAGTTAATTATTATTCGGTTCTATTTTATTTTATTCTTTATAAAAATATTATATTTGTTTATCGAAATATAAGAAATCTTTTTTAAAATTTTATTCTTTTTCTATTTACTCATTTAAAATTGATGGCACATTGAGAACCGAAACACTAAACGATTCGAGTCGGTTTTAGTTATACTCCAAAAATCTCAAAACAAAACAATAAAAATGTTATTAACTCAATTGAAACAAATTTTGAGCCCAAAAATTGATTACTATTCAATTCGATTTCTTAAAATTCAACATGTCTGTAATATGACGAAAATTCTTTTGAAAAGAATATGGGACATCTGTATCACATTGTAATTTGATTGCTCTTCAAAACTCCCTTATTCGATGTGGGACAAAACAACACAACACTTCAAATATATATATATATATATATATATATATATAATCTATATTGTGCTTACAAAATTAGGCTAAATGATTAACAATCTCAATTTTTAATATTTAAAAACTTAAATTTTTAATCAAAATATTTATGCTTAAATGTTTTTAAAATACTTTTCATTTTTATTGTTTGTAAAAATTAATCGAAAACCGAATGAGAATCAAAACACTTAATTATTCAGCTTTTGTTTGGTATTAATCCCTAACAATCATAACCAAACAAAAAAATTCTTATGTTTAACTAAGTTCAAACTATTTTTGAATCTTAAAAATAATCACTAGTTAGTTCGATTTTTTAAAACTGAACAATCAGAAATGTGACAAAAGATGTTTTGTAAGTGAACATGTGAAGTCTATCTTATACAGTAAGTTTATTGCTCCTCAAAACTCTCACAATTGTTGTGGAACAAAAATACACCACTTTCAATACTTTTAGTGTTTCATTCATATCGGATTTTAAAAATTGGGTTTAAGAGAGTAACAATTTAAATATTTTTGTTGTTAGTGAAATTATAAAGTTTTTTTTATTGAAACATTCAAACCAAATCTTTATAACTTTTTTATTATTAATGGGCAACTTGAAATTAATTTCATTTTTATAGAAATCTTTATATTTTCCTATTAAAATATTACAAATCGAAATCTTTATAAATTTGAATCTTTTTAAAATTTTTAATTGAATACCGATTGAGAACCGAACCACTAAATTGTTCGGTTTTGATTTAGTTATAATCAGAAAAAGTCAAAGCCAAACAATACGAAAATTTGTATGTTTATCTCAATTGAAAATTTTTTGAACCCAAAACAATTAGTTACTATTCGGTTCTATTTTTTAAAACCGAACATATCCAAAATATGACAGAAAATGCTTTGTAAGTGAAAATAAGAAGTCTATTTTATACTATAAGTTTGTTGCCTTAAGCGCTCTCACAACTGATATAGAACAAAAAAACAAACCATTTTAAAAACTAAGAATACCAAAATTGAGTTTAAAAGAGTACGAGTATAATCTTCTATTGATTACAAAATTTTCTAAAATTTTTTTATCAAAATATTTCAAACCAAAATATTTTAAATTTTATCGGATTTATTTTTCTCAATTTTTTTTAAAAAACGATTAAATCTAGATATTAAACGATTCCGTCTTTGTTCGATCTTACCCGGAAAGAATAAAAACTTAACAATACAAAAATTATTGTGTTTAGCTCAGTTCAAACCATTTTTGAACCTTAAAGATATTTACAATTCTGTTCGATTTCTTAAAATTTAACATATTTGAAATGTGACAAAAGATGTTTTGTAATTGTACACGTGAACTCTATCTTATATTGTAAGTTTATTGCTATTGTACACTCTCACAACCGATGTGTGACAAAATAATACACTACTTTAAATACTTTTATTGTTTCATTCATATCGGACTTACGAAATTGGATTTAAAAGCGTAACAATTTAAATATTTTAATTGTTTGTGAAATTTTTTAAAATTTTATAGAAATATTCAAACCAATTCTTTTTAAAATTCTTTTTTTTTCCATTTTTAATTTTCTTTATTAAAAACAACCTGAATTTTATTTCTTGTTTAAAATTTTTTTAATATTTTTCTAGCAAACTATTACAAAAACAAATCTTTCTAAATTTTAATATTTTGAATTTTTTCAAATTTTAATTGAAAATAGATTGAGAACTGAAACACAAAATGGTTCGGTCTTGATTTACTTATAATCCAAAAAATGAAAACCAAACAACACAAAAATTCTAATGTTTAACTCAACTAAAACTATTTTTGAACCCAAAAAGTTAATTATTATCCGGTTTTATTTCTTTTATTCTTTATAAAAATATTATATTTGTTTATCGAAATATAAGAAATCTTTTTAAATTTTAATCTTTTTCTATTTTACAAATTAAATTGATGGCATATTGAAAACCGAAACACTAAATGATTCGACTTAATTTTAGTTATATTCCAAAAATCTCAAAACCAAACAATGCAAAGGTTTTAACTCAAATGAAACCATTTTTTAGCCCAAAAAGTGATTACTATTCAACTCGATTTCTTAAAATTCAGCATGTCTGTAATATGAAAGAAAATGCTTTTGACGCGAATATGGGACGTCTGTATCACATTGTAAGTTAGTTGCTCTTCAAATCTCCCACATTCGATGTGAGACAAAACAACACAACACTTCAAAAATATATATTATCTATATCGGGCTTAAATTATTGGGCTAATTGATCAACAATCTAAATATTTAATATTTAAAAATTTAATTTTTCATCAAAATATTTATGCCTAAATTTTCAAAACTTTTTTCATTTTTATTGTTTGTAAAATTTAATCGAAAACCTAATGAGAACTAGAACACTTAGTTATTCAGTTTTTCTTTGGTATTAATCCTGTAAAATCCTAACCAAACAATACAAAATTTTTTACGTTTACCTCAGTTCAAACTATTTTTGAACCTTAAAAATAATCACTATTACTTTTTAAAACAGAACAATCTGAAATGTGACAAAAATATTTTGTAAGTGAACATGTGAAGTCTATCTTATACTGTAAGTTTATTGCCCCTTAAAACTCTCACAGTCGATGTTGGACAAAAAATAAAATACACCACTTTAAATACTTTTAGAGGCAAGGGGATCCTCTGTCATCGTACCTTTTTATTATTTGCACGGAAGTACTGATTGCTAATATTAATAGGAAGGAACGGGACAGAGCTATTTCGGGGGTCCAGATAGCCCACCATAGCCCCGCAATTTCCCATCTAGTTTTTGCAGACGATAGTCTATTCTTCTGTAAGGCAGAGGTTTCACAGTGTCAAGCTATTCTGGATGTTTTGAGAGAATACGAACAAGCCTCAGAGCAAGTAATAAATTTTGATAAATCATCAGTTATGTTTGGGAAAAATGTTCCGGAACAGACAAAGGTATCGCTGAAGTCGATG
>OVAN01008602.1:195-13219 GCA_900406275.1 Anastatica hierochuntica | reverse complement strand
GGTAAAAGACTGAACCGGAATGATTTAATTAACATGTAGCAATACTTTGAAAATAAGACTAGACAAACCGGGCCCACAAAAAATAATAGAGACTAAGAGCATCAATATTGGTGGGTTTTTCGTCAATATAAAATTAATATATGTAGAATTAACTAGGTTGTGAAACTTGTACTAATTATTCATGTCCATTGGTGAGATTTTCATTTAAGTTTCTCATGAATATAATATTAATTTTTTTTCATCTTATGTTAATATTTTCAAGCAGTTTAAATAGAACACTTATTTAAAAACTTGTACTAATTTTTTATATAAGAAAATATTCTACACAATTTTAAGAAAATATCAAAATATAAATTTTAATTTGTCAAATCTCATATTTTTGTTATTTAGTATTAATTTTAACTAAAATACTAATTTAATATTATATTGTTTTTAATTATTTTTAAGTATATATAATATTGATATATAATTTAAACATATGTATAATGGAACTTGATAGATAGATAATTTTATTTTATGAATTATAAAAAAAAATTAAAAAATACAATAAACATATATAAACAAGTTAATTAGTAGTATTATAAATCATGGGGTATTTGATTTACAAAAAAAAAATATGAAGCAATCATAAATAGACATGTGTCACACAAGGGATTTTCTTACTAAGAAACCATGGTTTCTTCTTTGAGAATAGATTCTCATGAAATTTCTTTTACAAAATTAGTTTTTTTATTATTTTTTAATATTTTATTGTTGAGAAACTCACTAAGAGTTCCCCAATGCTCATGTTCTAAACTGACCGGTACATCTGGAATGACTTGGAAATGAGAAAAAACGCGGTCCAATATCAAAACTGGGTTGAAGTTAATACCCAAAATAGCTCCCTTCCTTAGGGTTAACTTTTTCCGATCTAGATCGGAAATTCCCTTGATCTCCTCACGATTTTAGCTTTCAAATAATCTCTTTCACCGTCTCGATCTAATCCTTCCAAGAAAAATCTTTAAAAATGACTTCTGAAAAGGATCTCTGGAAGTCTCTCCAGAATTTGAAGATTGGAAGTGATCAGCCTCCATGGACAGTGCATATAGATGCTCAGGAAAGGTTTGAGAAAGATCACAAGCTCTGTCTTGTAGCCAAAGGGCTCAATCTCAAGCATCAGAATCCTGGAACCATGAGGAACACTCTTCCAAGAGCTTGGAATCTAATGGGGAAGGTAGAGGGACAGGTAAATGAATATGGTACTGTTAACTTTTATTTCAAGAATGAGCATCAGTTGATATCGGTCTTAGAGAATCAGCCCTATACTTTCAAAGGCTGGATGGTAGTTATCGATCACTGGTCTAAGCGTAGTGACCAAACTTTCTGAGGACTATTCCCTTCTGGATTCAAATAAATAATATTCCGTATCAATATAGAAGAAGGGAAATAGCAGAGAGTATTGCTTCAAATCTAGGTCATGTTGATGAGTCTCTAGTGATTGAACCAACGACATATAGAGCTGGGGAGGTATGGGCTAAAGTCGATTTCAATATAGACAACAAGATAACCTTAGCTAGAAGGGTGAATATATACAGACAGGATGAAGTTGTGGAAGTGGAGTTTAAGTACATGGGTTTAAGAAAGTTCTATACAACATGTGGGAGTTTTAGGCATGAAGCTCAAGTTTTTCCTCAGATGGATGAAAAAGAGGGATTCTAGAATTGTATGATGGAGTTGGGTGAGACACAAGAAAGTATTAATATTATTCAACAAGCTCAAGATAAAATTCAAGAGGAGGAGCAAAGATTAAGAGAGTTAAAGGGTAAGGCTATAGTGCAGGCTATTGATGAAACTTCAGAAAAGACTCAAGCTATGCACATGGAGTTACTTGCTCGACTGCAATCAAATGAACAGAGGCCATTGATGATTATAGAACCTGCTAATACTCAGAATGCAGAAACTAAAGCTGATAAAGACAAAGGAAAGGGTATAATGACTAAAGAAAGCGGCATTAAGAGGAAGATAAATGAAGGATGGATTGCAGAAAGTTCTGGTTCTAGTAAGCTCAAGAAATCTCCAGCTGATGACAACAGGGGGAGGGTGGAGACCCGAAACCACCCCTAGCCCCATGAAGATCTTACATTGGAATTGCAGGGGATTGAAAATTCCCCTCACAACTCCTTTTTTGGTAAATATTAGAAGGAAATATAAGCCTAAAGTTATCTTTTTGGTTGAAACGAAAAATAAAGAACAATATGTACATAAGGTGGGTAAGGATATGGGATATGAGAATGTTTTTGTGTACTCTCCTAGAGGGTTAGTGGTGGCTTTGCAATCTTTTGGGATAGTGATATAAGGCTTAGCTTCACAACTTCTCCTATAATGTATAAATCAGAACTACTCCTTGAATATCAATATAAGCAGTTTGTTTTGGTGTATATATATGGCCATCCGAATAAATCTTGCAGGAATCAGCAATGGAGAAACTTGATAGAGCAGGAAACATCACATTCAAGCCGCTCTTTCCTACCTAAACTTTTTATTGGAGATTTTAATGACATCAAATGCAACAATGAAAAGTCTGGTGGACCAAGAAGGCCATTGTATACTTTTAATCACTTCAGAGCTATGATCAATGCCCTTGCTTCAACTGATCTTAACTCTTTTGGTGGTAATTACACTTGGTCAGGTCATAGAAGCAACTACTATGTTAAAAGCAGAATGGACAGAGCAATGGCAAATCCAGAATGGCTCGATCTTTTCCCCACAACCTATACTCAACTCCTCCAATGGGGAATATCGGATCATCGACCTTTACTTCTTCATACTGATGATCAACAGTGGAGTGGCACAAGATTGTTTAGATATGAACATAGGTGGAGGAATAATCCTGCAATCCATAAGGTAATGGCACAGAACTAGAACTCTTGTGTCTCTAATATTCAACCTAAATACTTTGGAGTGGCTCTAAAGAGATGTAGATCCCTTTTATCACGCAGGAAAGCAAATAATGAGACTAACTCTAGTAGGCCTATTCAAGAATTACAACAACAGCTGCATAGAGCACATGAGACAGATCATCCAGACTGCTATCTCATTGGCTCCCTCAAAACTCAACTAGTTGAAGCCAATAAGCAGGAAGAAGAGTACTGGAAGACTAAGAGCATAATACAATGGCTACATTCTGGAGACAAAAATAATGCATTCTTCCACGCAAAGGCTAAGAAGAGAAGAAATCATAATAGAATCACTGTCATCAAGGATATCAATGGGCACCTCTGTCATGATCAAGAAAAATTAACTGGGTTATAACTGATTACTTCTCTATATTTTTAAATCTGATGGCAGGAAGAATGTTCAAGCATATTCCAACCTAGGAGCTATTCCATCTAAAGTTATAGCAGAGATTAATGACTATCTTATCGCTCCAATCACTGAAGAGGAGATCCATCAAGACCTTCTTCACATGAATCCCGACAAGGCACCTGGGCCAGATAGTCTCACACCAGGGATCTATCTTCATCACTAGCATATCATTAAGAGAGATCTTTATAACTTAATCTCTCATTTCTTTCAAATTAATCAACTGGATCCTAAGATGAACCATACTTATATATGTTTAATCCCAAAGGTTTCCAATCCAGTAGAGGTTAAAGATTTCAGGCCTATCAGCTTGTGCAATGTAGCTTATAAAATCATTTCTAAAGTTCTTGCAAAGAGGTTGAAGCTATGGATGCAACATATCATTTCAGAAAACCAATCTGCTTTCATACCTGGTAGGCTAATCACTGATAACGTCCTTATTGCTCATGAACTTATACATAGCTTAAGCACAAGAGAAAGGAAAATTAAGTTCATGGCTCTTAAATTAGAAATAGTCAAGGCATTCGATAAACTAGAGTGGCATTATATTGAGCACATTCTTTCTAGTCTTGGCTTTTCAAAAAAGTGGTGTGCATGGGTGATGAAATGTGTTAGATCTACCTCTTATTCTGTACTCATTAATGGTCAACCTGTAGGTTTTATCCAGCCAAAAATGGGTATTAGACAAGATGATCCACTTTCTCCATATATCTACCTACTGTGCACTGAAGGGATCACCCATCTCTTGAATAAGTTAGTTAAGATAGGAAAATTACATGGATTTAGAGCAGCTAAGTCAGGACCTGTTGTATCTTCATCTTTTATTTGCAGACGACTCACTTTTGTTCTGCAAAGCCTCAGAAGGGGAATGTGAGAGGTTGCTGGAGGCACTGAATATTTATGCCCAAGTATTTGGCCAGGTAGTCAATTTCAATAAATCGACTATACTATTCAGCAAAAATACCCCTCAAGACATCCAAGACAAGCTCAAATAAATGACCTCTATTAATAGGATTGGTGGTTTTGGCAGGTATCTTGGATTGCCAGAAATGATTGGAAGAAACAAGAATGACGTTGTAATACCCGTAGCCCATCTAAGGCCCAAAAAGAAAAAAATATTAAACCCTAAAGCTATGTCTCTCTCTCTCGTTCACGTAAAGAAGAAGAAGATGAGAAGAAGAAGTGCGGCGCATGGGAGAGAGAGAGGAGAGATGATGCACCGACGAGAGGAGAGAGAGAGAGAGCCGTCGCGGGAGAGAGAGAAAGGTGGTGGTGGTGATGAATGGTGGAGCCGAGAGTTAAGTGATGGAACCGTGACGTGTTGAGCCGAGAGAGAGCGAGATCGATGGTGGTGAGAAGTGACCGGAGATGGAGGCGAGGAGACCGACGTGGTGGTGGTGTTGCACGGAGGAGTCGGTGATGATGGTCCGGAGCCGTGAAGACGTGAGCCGAGAGGAGCACGTTGTTGTTGTGTCGTTGTTGTTGTTGTTGTGTTGGCGAGGAGAAGACCGTGGCGGAGAGGAAGAGCTAGGGCATGGTGGGACCAGGCAAGAGAGAGATGGAGCCGTTGGTGGTCACGGTGACACGACGGAGACGGCGTGATTCGTGGTGATGGCAGGGATGTGATCACGGAAGGAGTCGGAACTGCGGTGGAGGAGATGCTAGCGGCGGTGATGCGGTTGTTCGGAGAGGGAGCTCTCAGAGGTGGTGTGGCGGCGGAAACCCTAGGAGAAGATGGTTACTTTAGGCGCAAGCAAGGTGGGGAAATTAGGGTTTCAAATACTTTAGGGAAGAAGAAAGCAGTGGGACCCGCATCTGAGATTTATTCGGAGAATACCGGAACAGAAAACCGGACCTGAAAGGAAACCGGATCCATGGATCAAACCGGAGGAATGAACCAAACTGAGGCGATAACCAGATCTGAGAACCAAACTGGAGAAGCTAAGCCGAAAGATGGAGTTGTAATATTCTGCGGATCTACCGTGCATCAACGTTAGAAAGCCGAAGCAGAAGGTTCCCGGAAGTGGTCCAGAGAAGAACTGGTAGAAGCAGATGGGTCGCTCAAAGCCGCAAAGAAGGCGCTTGCTTCAAGTGCGGTGAACCCGGGCACATGGCGAGAGTGTGTCCACCAGGCAGAATCTTCGGGAACCGGTGCTGGTGAAGGAGACCGGAACCCGGAAGACGTGGTTCAGGAGTCTTCCACTTCAATAAGCTCCTGGCTCTTGGAACTTTCCATTTTTGGGACTTTCTTGGGATGACGGGTTTCCATTCTTAGAAAGTTTCATCTTTTGGAAAGTTTCCTTTCTAGGAAAGTTTCCATTTAGGGCAGGTCTCCCTTTTTGCTAACTTTCCTTTTTAAGAAGTTCCTTTTAGGGAAGATACTATTTATAGCAGGTTTCTATAAATAGTAAGTTCCTTTTTAGGTAGATTTCCGATTTAGAGGACTAATTGGTTTTCCTTTTAGGGTTCATCCTCTTTCGAGGGGGGAGCTGCCTGGGGTAATCAAGGAGGAGGTCTTGCTTCAGGTGAGAAGGAGGCTGGTGAAAGATCAAGCTGGGGAAGACAAAACGTCACCGTAGATACCAGCGAAGTTCCGACGATGGGAGTGGAGGTTGTTGACCACGGCAGTTATCATACCATTAGGCCAAGGTGAGGAGTTCATGCATTCGTTCTCACTCGTTATTCGGTTAATTTCTCTAGTCTAGGTTTAATTATTCAGCCAGTGTCGAGCTATAAGTCTCGACACAAATAATTAAATGTATTATGTATTGTAAGTCATAATGACATATATGCCTAAGTGCAATTCCGTGAAATGGGTCGCTAAGCCGAGCCTAGGATAGAGAGTCTGTGTTAAGCTAAGTCCTAAAAGGAATAAGGATAAATTGGTATTGTTTGAGAATTACACTGAGGAAAGATAGGACTAGCTTAAATTGGTGATTTGTTAGTTAATTGCTTAGTCCCTACAGTAGGCGCAGAGTTTACTGTAGGCCGTGGTGTTGTCAAGCGTGTCAGTTGCCGCTATCTCGACGCTAGGGGGTGTAACTCCGATTGCAAGGAGGGAAGCCTCGAGGTAAGATGCGCCGCATGAGGCATACCCCAATACGAGTAAGATTCCCCGCATGAGGCACACTCGGCCGTGTCGACGTCAGAAGAGCAGGGAGTGTGATGACGCTGACATCATCGAACGGTTCGGCATCAGATAAGCTATATAAGCAAAATGGCTGATGTTAGGTCACGTCCGAAGTTGCGGACTCACCTGGGGTTAGATCTGGGCGAGGGGGCCGCGTTGGAGGTAGTGTGCAACCAAAGTCCATAGAGCCCTCGTATGCTAGGTGTCTACGAAATGTGTCTTTTTAAAGTTAAAAAAAAATGTCTAAAGAGTATGAATCTAATCAAAAGGTTTTCTGTTGGTAGTTGCTTGCCTGGCATGTTAGGTGTCTCTCTTTGATTACTTTGGGGTGGGGTTAGGCCTAGTCTAGCGGGGTTAATCGGGTGGCGGGTGAGGCAGAGTCGGGTTCGTCCTCACTGATTGGCTTGTTTGAAAAGTCATTCACCCCCCTCTTTTTCTCTCTTTTCCTTTTGGTGTTTCTGCAGGTAAAAATTAGAAGCGATAAATTACAGACCGGTTGGTGAAGTTTACTCCGGTTTTGGCGATACCATTTGGAGCATTCTGGTTCCCTCGAGATAGGGATATTACAGAAGCATTCTCCTACATTCAGCAAAGAGTGCAGGACAAAGTTCACAGTTGGTCCTCTAAACTACTCTCACTAGCTGGCACGGAGGTACTAATCAAAGCTGTTCTCATAGCTCTTCCTACATACTCTATGTCATGTTTTTCTATTGCCAACTCTTATACTTAGAACAATGACTCAGGCAATAAGAAATTTTTGGTGGTCAAGCTCCCAAGATAGACACATAATCCATTGGATAGCATGGGAAATTATTTCTAAGCCAAAGAACCAAGGAGGTCTTGGATATAAGGACCTGAAATTGTTCAATCAATCTCTAGTAGCCAAACAAGCATGGAGGATTCTAACACAACCTGAAACACTTTTGGCGAAGATCTTCAAAGCAAAATACTTCCAGAGAACAAGCTTTATGAACTCACTACGTCATAATAAAGCCTCACATGCGTGGAAGGGTATTCAACAGAGCATAACTATCATATCTAAAGGCCTTCGCTGAATCATTGGAAATGGTGAGAACATCATGCTACACAAAGATAGTTAGCTTATGACGGATCCACCTAGACCACCAAGAAGTGTGCTCTCCCAGCCACCATATGACTCTCCTGTATCATCTAACATTGATGCAAGCAAAACAAGCTGGGACACATCATAAATTCAACAATTTATACATCCTGAGGACATTACTTAAATCAATTTAATCAGACCAAGTTGGACAAAAGCCCCTAACAGAGCATAATGGATATTTACCACAATGGAGAATACTCTGCTAAGTCAGGTTATTCCTTAATATGTTCATCAAAAGCTATTGATGGAAATTCTTTTAGGCACTTGTTCTCTCAGGTCTGGAAACTCAATGTACCTCCCAAAATCAAGCATTTTTGGTGGAGAATATTACATGATAGATTGCCGGTAGGTTCTCAACTCCAAAGGAGAAGGCTTAAAATTGATCCAGTATGTCAAATGTGTGGAGACGCAATAGAAGATCTGAATCATCTCTTGTTTCAATGTCGGGTTGCCAAAGAAATTTGGACTTTAGCACCAATAAGAGGCTTATTAGGTGAGCAATCCTTCCAACAATCCTTGGCTGATAATGTTAGTCTGGTTTTCAATTCTCAAGAAAATATCGAAGGAGTTAAACAAAACCTCTTTGCATCTATCGGCTGGAGAATTTGGAAGGCAAGAAATAATCTTATATTCCACAACATCAAGAACTCAATCCCAGACATCATCACCAAATCCCCGATGGATATGAAACAATGGGCAGAGGCTCAAATGCAATATTATATATCACCTCAGAATCCTCTATCAAACAATCAGCAGTCAACAGTATCTACCATCTCCTCATCTAAGATATGCTATGTTGATGCTTCTTGGTTAGATGCAGTGAATAATGCATGCATAGCATGTGTACTATTTGATCAAAATCATAGACCATATCTCCAAGGTTCTACATCCATTATGCCGACTAATTCTTCACTTGAATCAGAGGTGATAGCACTTAAAGAAGCAATTTTTCATCTTTTGAATCTGGGATATGAAGACATAACTTTTTGTGGAGATAATATGGTGCTTTACTCATTCCTGAAGAAAATGTGCAATACCAGAAGACATGCTAACAACACATTACAAGGAATCTCAATGCACTTGCAGGACATCATCAATCGTATTCAGCCTCATAAAAATATTAGCTTTGCTTATATCAATAGGAAGGAAAATACTCAATCAGATTTCCTTGCAAAGCAAGCTAGGACTAATAGCAAGAGTTACACTATAAAATGGTTGTAATGTTTTCATGTAATGGTTGTTTAATGAATTTACGGTTGACAAAAAATGTCAAAAAAACTTATAATTCTGTAGAAAAAAACATTCAAATTTTGGTATTTTGTATTTATGTAATTTAGTATTTTAAAGATATTTGAATCCTCGCAAAGATAAATATAGATTAAACTAGAAAGAGATAGTATAGTCTTTGTCCCGAGGGAATAAGAAATTTTCCAAATAGTACCGTCAAAATCGGATAAAATTTCACCAACCGATCATTAATCTCCGCTTCTAACCGCAACCTGTAGTAACACCAAAAAGAAAAAGAGGGAAAAATAGAGGGATGAATGACTTTTCAAACAAGCCACCTAATGAGGACGAACCTGACTCCGTCTCACTCGATATTCGTCTAGCCCCGAAAATCCAGACCTAATCCTAAACCCCTCAGAAGACACCTACCGTTCCTGACATGTAACTATCATATTGAAAAATCTTTTTGGAAAAACAACCCTAGCTTACAATACACTTCTTTTAAATTCTTTCGCAAACTTTTTGAGTTCCTAGTACATTAAACAATCAAATGGAATATTAACCCATGCCATAAACTTCAAGTCACCCACCCAATCTAACACTCGCTCCCATCTGGTGGGTAGGTTAGCTCGACACAGTCACATAGTCCAGTCACGCAAGACTTCCTGTCACACTGCCCGCAGCCTTACGTCATCCCAGATCGGATATCGGGATTGACTCGCCAGCTGCCCGACGTTCAATGATCCAGGGTACGAGGTCCACGCTGATATTGTTGCCCTTTCGCCCTGACACTTTCGACGAAGGACTAAACCATCAGGGCACCTCCTCTCTGGCCCCTTCCGCCTGGCCCGGGTGCGATGGCCCTACTACTCACAAAACAATTCACTCGATTTCCTAGGGTCCTGAGCCTCAGGGCAGGGTGCATCACACCCCTAAATTGGATAGGCGACTATCCATCAAAGAACCACATCACCGACTTAACCTAGACTTATTACCATCTTTCGTAATTCTCAAGCAATGCCAAATTAGACCAAGTCATTTTTAAGGACTTAAGTTCTCATACAAGTTCTAGCCTAGGTTCGACTTAGCGGCCCAACAAACAATTGCACTTAGGCGTATAAGACCTCATGTTATTAACGATACATATTACATAGCTTTAATTCGTGTCGGGACTTATAGCTGGACACCGTCTGGATTAACCCTTGATTAACAACAAGTTAACTGAATACCGAATGCGATGAAATCGAGAACCTCCTCACCTTGACCTAATGGTAGATATGCCTCCCGAATGTCTGACCTCCATCTCTGCTACTGGGATTTTACCCCACATCGATCCTCCTTCATCTTTTCTCGCTCCAAAAGATCATTCTCCAATTGATGAATCCTGAAATAGGAACACAATTAGACCTTCCAAAAACCTGTTAAAAGTGGAAAATTTCTATTTATGGAAACCTGCCATAAATGGAAGTTTCTCAAAAGGAAACCTGCCCAAAAAAGGAAATTTCCTCAAAAGGAAACTTTCTAAAAATGGAAACTTTTCATTTTTAGAAAGTTTTGGAAAAAGGAAAAACTAGGGCGATCGATGACATACCGAGGGGTGCAACTCTCGCAACAGTGACCCGAAACCCATCTGATCCAGACTAGCATGACTGTCACTCCGCTTCTGTAGCTCTGAGGTTTCCTCCAGTTCCCCAGCTTGAACCGCCTCCACCAGGAATCCCTTCCCGACATGGGATGGTCTACCATCTGTTGGGTAGTCTGACCGATTCACGAGGATCCCACTACTCTGACGACAACTCCACCACAGATCATTCCCGCCTCCGCCTTGGGAATAGTCTCTCGCCATGTGTCCAGCTCCACCATTGTCTTCCTCGCTCTCATCATCTCCCCTCTTTATGCTTCTTTCTTCTTCTCCAAGAAATCTCTAGAATCGCCGTCTTCACTTAACCGCGCCTCGGTTTTCTGCCATTTTTTCCTCCGCCTCCTCTCTCGGTAGCTTCCCGGCCACTTCGGCTCCGTTTCCAACCTTGGCTCCACCTCCTCTTTCGATCACTTCCGCTCTGGGAACCCTAACCGCGACTTCTCCCTCTTTCTTGCTTCGCAAGTTACCCACGATCCCCGCCGCAACTTCATCTTCTCCGGTCTCCACTTCCGTCGCTACGTCTCTTTCTCAACTCTCCTTTGTGGTGTCTCCTTCCTCCATGAACACTCCGACTTCACCAAACCTAGCCCCTTCTTCGAATTCTTCCTTGCTTCGCCCATCACTGCCGCCTTTCGCCTCCCACGCTCCCACGGATCTCCTTCGGTCCTCTCCGTCGTCTCTGGTTGCTCCTCCTTCTCCAATCACGACCATGACGCCTTCTGTCTCGACCCCTGACGGCCTGACCCTTTGATCTGACGTTTCACCTCCTCAGACCCTCCGTCTTACGCGATCACCGCCTCCCTCGTCTTCTCAGTTCTGACTCGCTTCATCTCCTCCCCTCCGCTGCTCACCTCCACAGCTTCACCTCCTTCGTCTCCTTCTGTCGTCGCCACAACTCCAACCACAAGAGCTTTTCTCACTTCCTCTCTCGCGATCACGACTCCACCAACCTCCCTCGCCTTCACGCAATCTCCATGACTCTCTCTCTCCTCCGCCTCCGTTCATCACCGCCATGTCTCTCTCTCTCTGGTGATCTCTCTCTCTCTCTCTCTCTCTCTCTACGGCTCTGGCGTTTTCTCACTTCTTCAACTCTTCTTCTCTTTTTTGTTTTGTTGTGTTCCATAGGTTTAGGGGAAAATGAGTCGGGCCGGGTACACGGGTAGGGGCTCTGGTCGGGTTTAGGGTTAGCGGGTTGGGGCTCGGTTTGGGGGTAAGGGTAAAAGGACCGAGCCATTTCAGAGAGATTCAGAAAGGCTCGTTTATTGGAGAATTGATCGAAAAATTATCAAAACATAAGTGAATGAGTAGAAAATAGGTTAAAAGTTAGTTTGGTGTTGCTTAGATGGTTCATGGCTCTTTTGTTTCTTGCTAACTCGTTATTATGGGAGTTACTCCTTTCTCCAACGTTCTTCTTGCGTATTTAAATAACAATTTATTCTTTTACTAGATGCTATTTAGCTTTGTTATTGCATCTAGTTAGTGATGGAGAAAATAAAATTCTTTTTGCGCATATTTCTGTTATAATATTACATTGTATTACTTTTAAAGATATTAGATAGGGTCTCCAATAGGGTCCCGTGTGATACACGTAAAACTAAATATAAAATATCATTTAAAAGTTATGTTTTAAAGTTAACCCGTAAATTTAAAAATGTAGATTAAAATCATTGTTAATTATTGAAAAATTATGAACTATAACCCAATATCATCCAAATGAATTTGATATTTTTAATATCAAGTGAGACAACGTTCTTAATTAATATCATAATTTTATCATGTTTGCATAACAATTAATATAGAATGTTCTAGTAGAAGTAAAATATTTAATATTCAACTTTCAATATTTAATGCAAAGAGAAAATTTACTTATTTATGTAAAAGAGAAAATTGCTTACACGAAATCGAAAATTCTAAATACTTGACACATTCAATAACCTGATCGATTAGTGACATATGTCGAAATCTAGTGAGTTATAATTTGACGACATGTAAAGTTCACGTCGAGCGCGTTCAGCTTCATATAATAAGATATTAAATTAACGAAAAATTCCGTAAAATATGCAAACCTAATTTCAATTACCATTTTAATACACCAACTTTTTATATTACCATACTTGTTAGGGAAAATTTTGGGCAAGACTCGTAGTAATGCAACGGAAATCAAAGATAGAAGCATATTATTTATTGATTCATTGGTAAAAGCATGGAATGCAAAAGAACGAGAGTACGAACCCTAGTTTCTAGTTTAGTCGCCTTGCTTATACCGAAAAAGTTGATTGTAGAATTGTGGGAGCTAAATCTCACAATTTGGCGCCGTCTGTGGGGACAACGTAATCGAATCCCTGACTTCGATAGCTAACAAGATGGATCTAATTAATGATGGTTCGAACCGACACGGATCTTTGCCCCTGGCACCGAGCCATGGGCCATCAACCCTCGTAGGCTCTGTAATTCCAGAGCCTCATCGATCTACCTCCTCGAACGAACCTCCCGCCTCCACGGAGGGTCGAGCGGAACCCACTGGTTCTCAGCCAGTCCCACGAAGGCTACCTGATAACTC
>OVAN01008601.1:0-17944 GCA_900406275.1 Anastatica hierochuntica | reverse complement strand
AAGCTAAAACACACTAAAATATGCATGAAATTGTATGTACATCAAAGGTCAATGAGACCTCGGTTGTCGACTGTGAGAGGAGATGCGACTACTCTAGAATCCGAACCCTGGTAGTGGTCTCGGAGTGATTTTATTCAAAACTATTTATTAGCTTTCCTAACTTTTTGCTTGTCGGTCTTTTTTTGAAGTTAAAATTTTTCCACTTTGAGGTTTCACTCCAGAATTTATTGAGATCATCGAACGCATCCAACATCTCGGCATTTTGAATTGGCCTGATATCCACGTTAAGAGACTTGCAATAAGCCTTCACAGAATTTCCGACGGTATAATCTCCCAGTTTTAAGTTCTTTTGCTTCTCGATTTTAAAGATTTAACAAAAAATCTTCTTTCCTTTTTTTTTTAGATTTCCTAGACAAACTGAGAGCTAGGATGGGAAAAGTCTCCATAAAGGTTCCGAAGGTTCCAAGAAAGTCGAGGAAGAAGGAGGAGAACCCAAAGAGTGCTCAAAGAGAAAAGACCGAGAAGCCTTCTGGTGAACCTTCTCAAAAAACTGCTTCATAAAAGCAAGCCCCTCCGGCCAGTACCCCGACTAACACATATGGGAAGAATGCTCCCAAGCCTTCCCCCAAGGCGCCGATCACAACGGTCGACCCTCTCTCAATTGTCCCGACAATGAATACTGCTCAAAAGGTTACCGAGGCGAACCTTGATGGCCTCAATTGGACCGATGAACAGTTGGCCTTAGTGGATGCTGGACCGACTTCTCGAGAGAAAGGTGTAGAGCTCTCTGGGAATGATAATGAGAAGGTGTCTAGCCGTCAACACAAAAGGGCAGCTCCTGATGCTGGTGGAGGAGCAAAGAAGAAGAAGAAGAAGAAGAAGAAGGTCCAGTCTTCTGAAATTCAACGTTCTCGGTCTCAACAAGACCCCCTCCTCCAGCTAAAAGGGTTAATCTGAAGCTGAAAGGTCCTCGGCTGGTGGAGGATGCTAGTGAGTGTGCCTCCCTCTTTAGGCAGATCAATACCTTGGAGTCTCCGGTGAGTCCAGTTGAAAAGTTGCACTTCTCGGGTCTTTTTAAGGATATGCCCAAATCCTTTCCCGAGGTAGATTCTCATTCTCGGTTGTTTCAGCACTTAGCATTTTTTTTTTGCATATTTCCACCGCTAACTTTGCTAAGTGTTTTTTGTTGTTGTTTTTTTAGGCTAGAGCTCTTACTAATCAGGTTGTCGAAGCTTATGACAACTTGGTTCCAGACTTCAAAGCAAATGAGCAGAGATTCGAAAAGGATGCCCAGAAGAGAGTAAGGGCCACTGTTAAGGCCGAGAGGGAGAAGTCTGGGAAGCTGAGAGAGGAGTTTACCGAGATTGATAGGCAATTTTTCAAAGCTCGGCAATACAGGGTCGAGGATAGGAGAGGGTTCGAGATGGCTCAAAAAGCTTGGATTCTTGAAAAGAAGGACCTAGAGAACAGGCTCTCTGTGGAGCAGGAGAGGCTCCGAAAGAGTCGAGAACGCGGGGTTTCCAATGAGCGCAAGAAGGTGCTCTCGGTTTTTTCAGGCCGATACGAGGCGTCCCTTCTCAAGGCCAAACACTTTAGAGACGAGACGAAAGTGATCGAGGATCAAAAATTCCTCTTAGCTAAGTTCAAGGCGGAAGTGGAGTTATTGGAGTATCTCAGAACTGATTACTCCATTGATCCGCCTGTTGATTACCTAGCCGAGGTCACCGAGAATATGGCTGCACAAAAGCAGCTTGTTGATAAAATGGAGGTAATGGACCTCAACGATGAAGATTTCGATATTCATTGACTTTTTGATGATGCTCTCCTTAGCCAGTATGAGAGCAACTGAAGATCCCTCTCTCCGACTGACGCTGCTGGGCTGAAGTCGGCAGCCTCCAACATTCCAGAAGCCTAGTTCTCTCGGTCTTTCTCCTCTTAAATTCTCCTTTCTTTTTTTTGCACTATGTACTTTCCTTGTTTCTTTTCTTTGTTTATTTTTTAGAACATTCCTTGGTCGATGTCACCTGTGACTCGGCTTTTGACTCTATTTTTAATAAACGAACTTCTTTAATGGCTTCAAATTTGGCCTTAAAAAATTTTTGAGTATTACTGAAGTCATAATGATAATCATCAAGGCATAAATAAGAGCTCAGTCTTTTTGCGAGAACAGGCTCGACTTTAATGGAATATATTGGGCCATTTATACTTTTTAGTTACTTAGCATTTAAGATAAAGGAATAAGTTAGTCATTCGGATGATGAGTCTGCCTGCTTATGAGAAACAGATATTGCAAGGAAGACCTCGGCTTTATGATGGGTCAGTTGGGTCAACACCTGAGTTCAATATTACCAAAATCAATTAAGTTCATGTGGAACGTATTTGAAGGGGAAGAGCTCAGTCTTTGAAGATAGTGGAATCAATTGGCCACTCTGTTTTTACACTTAGTCTTTTCAAAGATCATAAGTTTTATTATTTTTATATAAGTACAGCTGGACCTCGGTGAGTCTGCCTACGTATCCTCGAAAGGAATCAAGCCAATCGTAGTTCAATTACAAGTACGAGGATGTATCCTCTGTTTTTTTTATGCTCAACATTTAAACCGAGACTTCATGCTGAAAAAGTTAATAATAATATCGCTTGAGGTTGATGGCGTTCCACAAATGTAGCACCTTGTCCCCATTCATTTGTAGCAGCTCATAGACACCCGACTTCACAATCTTGGAGATGATGTACGAACCTTCCTAGTTTGCTCCTAACTTAGTGATTGGTCGTTCTGTCGTTTTCTCGAAGACCTTTCTCAATACAAATTCCACTTCTGCGAAACGCTGACCTCTGACACTGGAGTTATAGTACTTGGCAGCCTTCTGTTGATATTTCTGAATCGGGAGAAGATCTTGATCCCGAATTTCCTCAGCTCGGTCAAGATGTTCGCTTATTATTTCCTCATTTAAATTTTCATTAAGTGCCAGGATAGATCGTCGGAGACTTGGTATTGACACCTCGGCCGGTGCCATTGCTTCCATTCCATGTGCTAAAGAGAAAGGAGTTTCTCCCGTTGCAGTTTGTGAAGTCGTTTGATGAGACCAAAGTACACCATGTAATTCGTCCGCCCATAAACCCTTCTTTGCCTCCAACCATTTCTTAAGACCATCCAGAATCTTCTTATTCGTTGCTTCAGCTTGACCATTACCCTGTGGGTACCTCGGTGTTGATTTGTTGAGCCTTATCTTCCACCGTGCACAAAAGTTCTCAAACTTGTCAGAAGTAAATTGTGACCCATTGTCAATAAAAATTTCATACAAAAGCCCATGTCGACAGATTATATTTTTCCAAACGAACTTCTGAATGTCTTATGTAGTTACCCTTTTATACGCTTTAGCTTCAACCCATTTACTGAAATAATCGGTCAAGACCAATATATATTCCTTTTGCTGAGAACGTGGCAGGGGTCCAATGATGTCCATCACCCATCTCATAAATGGATATGGAGTTGCCGAGATTGACATGTAGTCGATTGGAGAGTTGATCATTGGTTCGTGCCTTTGGCATTTTTCACACTTTGCCACATGTTTCTCACAATCTTCCACCATCGTAGGCCAAAAGAAGCCTTGGCTACGAACCTTGTGAACTAAAGCGCGGCCACCTGAGTGATTCCCGACTGCACTTTCATGAATTTCCATCATTATCTTACAAGCTTCATTCTTTCTAACACAAGCAAGAAGTGGCCCAGAAAAACTCTTTCGAAACAAATGACCATCCATCATACATTATTGTGCACTTCTAGCATTCAGACGCCGAGCTGCCCATTTACAAGTCGGCAAGTACCCGTCTTCTAGATAATTGATAATCTCGCTCTCCAATCAGGCTCTGAAGGTTTCAAAATAGATGGCTCTACTTGATATGGTTCAACGACATCGTCCTCGGCAACTGTATCAACAAATATGCAATCACCCTTTGGCAGCTCGATACTCGGCTGATCTATACTTTCAACTGGTATGGTTCGTCGAACAGTCGGATCTGAAGTAGAAGTTAGTGCAACGAGAGCGTCGACAGAAGAGTTATCTGATCGAGATATTTTAGTCAAAAAAGGACTTGAACTCCTTAGCCAGATCTTGTACCATCTTGAGATAGGCATCCATCCGTTCATTCTGTGCTTCGTACTCCCCATTAAACAGGTTTGCTACAAGCTGAGAATCGCAGTATGCCTGAATCTATTTTGCTCCAATTGCTTTTGCTAGTCTCAAACCGCCCAACAAAGCCTCATATTCGGCTTCATTGTTTGATGCCGGGAAATTCAACCACAATGACTGCTTAAGAAGCTCATTGTCTAGAGTGATGAGCCGAATGCCAATCCCAGATTCGTGCTTTGATGTTGACCCATCAACGTACAGGGACCACTGATCATTTTCTGAATTCTCCTTAGTGAGCTCAGTCGGGAGTTCAATCAGGAAATCTGCTAACACGTGTGACTTTGCGTTTGTACGGCATCGAAAGTCGATATCATACTCACTTAGCTTAATTACCCACTTGGTTAGTCGGCCTGACAAACTTGGACAATGAAGAATTGTCTTAAAAGGTTGATTTGTAAAGATCACAATAGCATGTGACTGAAAGTAGGGGCGCAACTTTCTGGCCGAAGTGATTAATGCCAAAGCTAACTTTTCAAGTGTAGGATACCGAGTTTCTTCTTCATTCAAAGATTTGCTGGTGTAAAAGATCGGTTTCTGATCCCCTCGGTCTTCCCTGACAAACACGCTACTCACTGCGTAGGCTGAAACTGCGATATACAATTGCAGTACCTCTCCTTCTTCGAGTTTCGATAATATGGGAGGAGTTGATAAATACTGCTTCAATTGCATGAATGCCTCTTCACAATTCTCATCCCATTCAAACCGTTTGTTACCTCTGAGAGATTGGTAGAAAGGCAGACACCTATCAGTTGATCTTGAGATAAATCGATTCAAAGCGGAAATTCGGCCAGTTAGGCGTTGAACCTCTTTAGAATTCCGAGAAAAAGATAGTGTATCAATCGCCGAAATCTATTTTGGATTAGCTTCAATCCCTATCTTTGTTACCAGATAGCCGAGGAACTCACCCGAGATAACCCCCAAAAGTGCACTTTGTCGGGTTCAACTTCATGTTGTATTTGTCAAGAATTTGGAAACAAGCTCGGAGATGCTTTACGTGATCTTGTGCCTTAAGCGATTTGATCAGCATATCGTCAATATAAACTTCCATTGTCTCTCCCAGTTGGTCGGCAAACATCTTGTTGACGAGACGTTGATATGTGGCCCCGACATTTTTTAGACCAAACAACATAACTCGGTAGCAATATGTCCCTCGGTCAGTAATGAACGCCGTTTTCTCTTGGTCATCCGGATGCATCATGATTTGATTATAACCCGAGAATGCATCCATAAAAGACAGAAGTTCATTCCCGGCTGTCGCTTCAACTAATCGGTCGATATTAGGCAGAGGATAGCTGTCATTTGGGCATGCTTTATTAAGATCTGTGAAGTCCACACAAACTCTCCACTTTCCATTCTTCTTCTTTACCACTACCGGGTTTGCTAACCAATATGGATATTTCACTTCTACCACGGATTTTGACTTAGTCAAACGATCAATCTCATCATTCACAGCCTTGGCTCTCTCTGGACCGAGTTTCCTCTGTTTCTACTTGATAGGTTTGAAGGTCGGATCAATATTCAGTTCATGACAAGCTATCTGCGGATCAATCCTCGACATGTCAAAAATTGACCAAGTAAAAGCTGTTACTTTACTCTTCAGGAAGTTAATGATTTCCCCTTAAGATGATCTAGTAGCTCGGCCCCGATGCCGATACATCTGGTTTGGTCTGGTGGATCAATGTTTATCATGACAATCATCTCTTTGGTTGACGCATCAGTATTGCTCGGGGTTTCTTCTATTGTCGGTCGGGTCATTAGGCAAGCTTGAGCTGCTTTTCTCAGTATGCGATCAGTAATAAAGCATGTCCGTGATTCTTTTTGATTTCCTCGCACTGTAAAGACTCCATACTTCGTCGGGAATTTTAAGCACTGATGGTAAGAAGATGGGATTGCCCTCATCGCGTGAAGCCAAGAAGTGCCGAGAATATTATTGTAGATAGTCGATCTATCAATGACGAGAAACTTGACAATCTTAGTCACCCTACTGACGTAAACTGGAAGTTTGATGGACCCCAATGTATATTCTGATTCTCCATTAAAATCCGGTAGCAGTTTTAGGCTTCGCTTGACGGTGTACCCGGTTAACTCCATCTTACGCAATGTTTCTTTGAAGATTATGTTTACCATGCTCCCAGTATCAACTAGGATCCTTGTTATTTCATAATCTGCAACCATTAACTCAGTCACCAGAGGATCATTGTGTAGCATATTCACCCCATAGGCATCCGCCTCAGAAAAGGTAATCGGCATGTTTTCGACTTTCAGACTATCTTCAACATATTGTTTCCACTTATTTGCACTGACTGCTCGACGTTCTCCTTCTTTGATAGATCGAACAGAGTCTGAACAATCTTTGAGTCCCCCCCCCGTTATCATGTTGATTCTTTTCCTCGGCGTAGGTGGTAACTCGTCTTCATCATACACTCGGTCCCGTTTTTGTTAAATTTTGGTAACTACCCAATTTTGCTGTAGTCTCTAATTATGCTGCTGATACCCCTGCCGAGCCTGATTATTTCCTTGCTCAAAACCCTCTCTGTCATTCCTTTTTTCCTCGGTGTCCTGTTAGGAGTAATTTAGGTCATGAGAATTCCCAGGCTTAAATGGAGTACAGCAGTAAGACCTTAAAGCAGGGGAATGCCAAAAAGCAGGAAGCCAGACGACGTTGCATAGCCGGAAGCCGGAAGTCAGATGACCTTGCATAGCCGGAAACCAGCCGACCACCGCCTCACCTCTATTTTTATTATTTAACTTAGTAGATAATGACGTGTATTCTAGATATAGATGCATATATTTTACAGATAATCATGATATATCTAATTCTTGGAGGGATAATCATGAAATACATGTATAAATACAAAGCTTAAGGGCAAAACGTGGGGACACAAAACCCTATTCTCTCGCCATTATTGATCTCAAAGCTTAAAACAAACCTCACATCATCTTTGTTGAACATTCATTGACCTCCAACTTCCGTAGTGCTACAAAGAACGACCAAAATCACACATAACATTACCCTCCCTTGAAGGCACATCAATTTCTCCTTTCTGGAATTTCGTTATCTGGAGCTTTGCAAGATGTCGGCACTCTTCGGTAGCATGACCAGGTTGGTTATGGTACCGACAATATTTTTATGAATCTCGCTCTTGCCCATGAATCATCTTATTCCACGACAACTCTTTAGATTTCGAAGGTGATAAATAATAACTTAAGGCCTTTTTCCCGTGATCTCCTCGTGCTTTCTTATCGGCATATTCTTTATCATAGTGTTGTCGAGGTTCAACGTATTCATCCTTTGCTTTTTCCTTTTCCTTTTCTTTTGAGGTTTGTTGTTTTGTCGAGGAATGTTTTTTGGTCATGGCCAACTTTTCTTCTTCGAGCTCGATAAACAGTGAGGCTCGGTGAAGGGCATCTTCTAGTGTTTGGGGTTTGTTGATTTTCAGATCATCCCTGAAGCTTGATTCATACCAGAGGGCATTATGGAGCGCCGGGAGGGCCGCTTCAATGGATATAGCAATCCTGAATGCCACTTTTTTGAAGCGTTCAATAAACTTCCTAAGTGACTCTTTTGGTTCCTGAGACAGTGTCTAGAGGTCGGCTTCTGAAGCTCGTTGTTTGATGAACATTGAGTAATGCTTGTGAAAAGTGGTTGACAACTGTTGGTAACGATCGATTGAGTTCAGCTTCAAACCCGAGAACAACTGTAAAGCTTCACCTTCCAAATTTTCCACAAAGAGCTGACATTGCCCAACATCATATTCCTCGGGAGTCAATCTTGCTCTTCTTATTGTGATGCCGAAGGCTGTCAGGGATTGGCTTGGATCAAACATTCCGCCAAATTTCGGGAGAGCTAATTTACCGAGGTGTCGAAGCGGTAACTTTCTAACCCGAGCAGTAAACGGATCACTTTGTGTTTCTTTTAGAACTCGATCAATCTTTGGAGCTGCGCTAATTGCCTTATGCATTGTTGAACACATTTCTTGCAACCTGATCTTCAGCAATTCAATCTCCCAGGCTCTACTATCTTCCATGTTATGTTGCCGAGAAACCAATGGCGGAGGAAGCTTGGCATTAACTGGTGGAGTTTGAGCTGGAGTATTGTGGTTAAGAACATGGTCCTGAGAGGCTGACGGTGTCCCAAACAGGTTTCGATGGAGCTGGTTCATGAATTGTTCTGACTGCCGAGGTTGTTCGTCTTGAACCCGAGGTGGAAAATCAACAGCTCTAACCGGGACAGATAAGGCTTCGAGCCGAGCATTGGTTTGCTGAGCTATTTGCTCAATCTGACCCATCATTGGTTAAAGGGTTTCTTCTAGGCCGAGCATACTAGAAGTCGGCATGGTTTCCCGTAGATATATTGTCGGTATGTGCGCCACTTGTGGATCTCCAGTGTTCAATGTCGAGGTTGGAACACTTACAGGAGGAATAACCCGACACCAACATCAGTCGAGCTCCTCTCTCCACTTCCAGATGTGATCATGTTGCTTGTAACATTCATCGACGTATCCATTATGCTAACTCTAATTTCCCAAGATTATCTTCTGTACACTGTGATCACCCTAGTCCCCACAGACGGCGCCAACTGAAGAACCGAGGACCCGTCTTTGACTTAATCCTTTGACTTTTGAAGATCCCGAGGACAGATTGACACTTAGAATATTTTGATAGTTTTAGTTCTTTCTTTCAATGATTTACAATAAAAACTCGGTTAATTACAATATTAGTCGAGGTCAGGGTTCTCACAACAAAGTAATTTGGGATGATGTCAAGTTGATGCTCGGTAATCTAACCGAGGTTTTGAAAAGATGTTTATTGGTTAGACGTGATTACAGAAGTGTTTATCTCTCTACAATGATCTTGTTATCGGTTTCTCTCTCTAATATTTTGAACCTCTAACTTAATGAACTTAGCTCTGTATTTATAGTAGTCTTAACTGTTGGTTTGAACTTGAACTAAACTCGACCAAACCAGAATTGATTGGAAGATCTTATTGCCTAAACCTAAACCGAGTTATGGTTTCCTAGACAGATTAGGATTATGATTATTGTTAGTAGTTATCTAAGCAGAGATTCTAATAGGTTTGGGAAATATGTTGTTAGGAATATAAAAACCCTTGTTGTCGAGTTATGACAATTTGGGAGAGTTGTTAGAGAGCTTTGAGAGATTGAGTTTTTGAGTTAAGTTTTCTCAATAATATAAGAGAGTTATTCTTATACAAAGCTCTATCGTGTTAACTTGAATTCTACAATTGGTATCAGAGCGGTGCTTTTGATCTTTGTCGAAACCGAAACTACAAAGCAAAGTAGGTAGCTGTGATATCGTCGAGATATCTTCTTCTCCGGCATTGAAGAGCTTGAAGAAGATATGAAGGGATGGCAGACACGGGTGAAGGAGGAGCTGTTGTGTCGACACAAGCAGCGGGAGAAGTTGGAGCCGTTGTACCGTCAACGCCTGGAGGAGGAGCTCCTACGACGGTTAAGTGTCCGATTCTAAACCCTACAAATTATACTATATGGGCCATGAAGATGAGAGTGGTGTTAAGAGTACACAAAGTCTGGGATGTAATTGAGTCAGGAGAAGAGAATGACGAAAAAAACGATGTTGCCATGGCATTGCTATTCGAGTCAATACCCGAATCATTGGTACTTCAAGTTGGAGAATTAAGTACCGCGAAGCAAGTCTGGGAAACCATAAAATCGAGACATGTTGGGGCTGAACGAGTCAAAGAGGCAAGGCTACAGACATTAATGGCTGATTTTGATCGTTTAAAGATGAAGGAAACAGATACAATAGACTCGTTTGTTGGAAGATTATCTGAACTCTCGTCTAAATAAACAGCGCTAAGAGAAGAAATTAATGAAACAAAGCTTGTGAAGAAGTTTCTCAAGAGCTTTCCCCGGAAAAAATACATTCATATAGTAGCTGCATTAGAAAAAGTCCTGGATCTGAAAGCTACTAGATTCGAAGATATTGTGGGAAGGCTTAAAGCCTATGAAGAACGAATCAGAGAAGATGAAGAAGACGGACATGATGACTCGCCGAAGCTAATGTACTCGTCCGCCCCGAGTAGTGAAACTCAGCCAAGTCGTGAGCAGTACGGGGACATGAGAGGCCGCGGGAGAGGACGAGGATTCTGACGTGGTCGGGGTAGAGGCCGAGTTGGAGGTGGTAGAGACACATCTAAGGTTATGTGTTACCGGTGTGACAAGTTGGGACATTATGCTTCATCATGTCCAGATCGTTTATTAAAGCTCCAGGAAACAGAAGGAACAGAAATCGATAACACTCAAGAGGCGAAAGAACTCATGATGCATGAACTGCTGTTCTTAAACGAGGAGAAAATTGTGCCAAGTAAGTATGAAAACCAAAGTAGAGAAGAAGATATATGGTACTTGGACAATGGAGCCAGTAACCACATGATTTGAGATCGAAGATATTTCTTTAAGATAGACGAGTCTGTGACAGGAAAAGTAAAGTTCGGAGATGACTCTAGGATTGACATAAGAGGAAAAAGAGCTGTTGAGTTCGTAGATCAGAATGGAGACTTAAGAATCTTATTGGACGTGTACTTCATCCCCGACTTAAAGAGCAATATTATAAGCTTAGGACAAGCTACAGAGTGTGGATGCGATATCAGAATGAAGGGGGAGAGTCTCACCATGCGCGATGAGAAAGGAAAACTCATTGCCAAGTCTACCAGATCACACAATAGACTATACAAAGTGCGCATGGGACGAAAGAAAGACACATGTCTACTTGCGAAAATTACAAGTGACTCGGGTAGATGGCATGCGCGCATGGGTCATATAAACTCGGAGTCGATGAGGTCTATGATCCGTAGAGAACTCATACGTGGAATGCCTCATGTCAAGATCGAAGATGAAATGTGCGAGGCATGCCTGCGAGGAAAGCAGACCAGGAGAGTCTTTCCGCATGCGACATCTTACCGAGCTGAAAAATGTCTTGAGCTGATCCATGGAGACTTGTGCGGTCCGATCTCTCCATCGACGGTAGCTGGTAAAAGATACATTTCGTTCTAATTGATGATCATTCCAGATACATGTGGACGATGCTTTTGAAAGACAAAAGCGAAGCCTTTGAGATGTTCAAGAAATTTAAAGGTCAGGTGGAACAAGAGCAAAGAGATCGCATAAGAGTGTTCAGAACTGACAGAGGCAGAGAGTTTGTATCGCAAGAATTCATTATGTTCTGTGAACAATTTGGGATCAAAAGACACTTGACAGCCCCTTATACACCTCAACAAAACGGAGTTGTTGAGAGGCGAAATAGAACGTTAATGGGAATGGCTAGAAGTATCTTAAAACACATGGAAGTACCGAATTATTTATGGGGGGAAGCTATATGACATTCTACGTATTTGCTGAATCGAGTTGCCACAAGAGCTATCAAGGACCGAACACCTTATGAACTGTTTTATGGAAAGAAGCCAAATGTTAGTCATCTGCGTGTGTTCGGCTGCATTGGTCACACAAAAGTTGACGCGATAAAGCTACAAAAACTTGATGACAGGTCGCGATCTCTCGTCCATCTTGGAATTGAACCAGGAACGAAAGCCTATAGAATGTTCGATCCACAAAACCGCAAGGTAATAGTGAGTCGTGATGTGATTTTTGAAGAAGAAAGAGGCTGGAGATGGAGTCAAGATAATCTAGAACCGAACAAGACAGGGAGATACGAGAGTTTTCGTATACGACTCAGATAATTCGGCAATCATGGGATCGATGATTCCCAGCTGGATGATGAAGTAGCTGAGCCCGAGACGCGAACAGAACATGATGGCGAGCATGAAAACCGAGCTGGAGACGATGATAATAGCAGACCCGTCGGCGGTGGTGCTGCGATCGGAGGAGATAACGGTTTTCAGCCATTGCCGATGAAGAGAACATGACGGACAACAACTTTGAACATGTTGATGAAGATTAACATAGAGATACTCATGATCTAAGTCAAGGAGGGCTTAGGAGATCGCAAAGACAAAGTGTGAGGCCAAAGTATTTGGATGACTATGTTTTACTTGCGGAAGAAGAAAGTGAATTGTTGTTATTAAGCCTGAATGACGAGCCGCGTAACTTCGAGGAAGCAGCAGGTTCGAAAGCATTCACACGAGATTAATTCAATCACTAAGCTAAACTTATGGAACCTTGTTGAGTTACCTCTTGTTGTAAAACCAATAGGATTAAAATGGATCTTTAAGTTTAAGAAGAATTCAGATGGAACCATAAATAAACACAAGGCTCGTTTGGTTGCTAAAGGTTATGTGCAGAAGCATGGAGTAGACTTTGATGAGGCATTTGCTCCGGTGGCGAGAATCGAAACAATTCGACTACTAATAAATCTCGCTGGTGGTTATGGATGGAAGATACATCATTTAGATGTGAAAACCGCGTTTTTACATGGGGATTTAAAGGAAGTTGTCTATGTTACACAACCAGAGGGGTTTGAGATGAAGAATCACGAGAACATTGTGTAGGAGTTTTGAGCAGGTATATGCAGAAACCCAAGGAGTCTCATGGAATAGCTTTGAAGTAGTGTTTAAGGTACTTGAAGGGAACATTGTCGTATGGTTTGGTTGTCGTGAAGACGAGCATGAAGGCACCTGCGAGACCAAGGCTTGTTGGTTACAGTGATAGCAGCCATAATGTTGATCCAGACGATGGGAGAAGTACTACTAGACATATTTTTTATATTGGTGAGAGTCCAATTACTTGGTGTTCTCAGAAACAAGAGACTGCTGCACTATCTTCGTGTGAGGCGCAGTTTATTGTTGGGACAGAAGCTGCAAGACAGGCAATTTGGTTGCAGGATCTGCTTCCCGAGATCTTGGGTGCCGTGAGTGAGAAGGCGTTGATAAGGATAGGCAACAAGTCGGCTATTGCTCTCACAAAGAACCCAGTGTTTCATGGCAGGAGCAAGCACATACATACTCGTTTTCATTTCATTAGAGAGTGTGTCGAAAGAGAGGTGTTGGAGGTGGAACATGTTCCAGGAAGTGAACAAAGAGCGGATATATTGACAAAGTCACTTGGTCGAATCAATTTTAGAGAGATGAGGAATCTGCTTGGAGTAAAAGACTTAAAAGAAGTTGAGTTCAAGTTTAAGGGGGAGATTGTTGGTTTGAACTTGAACCAAACCAGAATTGATTGGAAGATCTTATTGCCTAAACCTAAACCGAGTTATGGTTTCCTAGAGAGATTAGGATTAGGATTATTGTTAGTAGTTATCTAAGCAGAGATTCTAATAGGTTTAGGAAATATGTTGTTAGGAATATAAAAACCATTGTTGTCGAGTTATGACAATTTGAGAGAGTTGTTAGAGAGCTTTGAGAGATTGAGTTTTTGAGTTAAGTTTTCTCAATAATATAAGAGAGTTATTCTTATACAAAGCTCTATCGTGTTAACTTGAATTCTACATTAACTCTACAGTAATCCGACATAACCATGATATTTAACCGAGGTGGAATCAACGTGTCATGCTCAGCGTTCTTCTGGTCCTTTCTCAGCATGCATCGGCTGGAAGTGGTGTCGAGGCCTCTGCATTTATTTTGTGTGTTCTTCTGGAAATGGTTGATGTCAAAGAAGTGCAGTGCATTTAATGCTAAGAGACACTTCTTCTGCTCTCTTCATTTAATGTTGGTCGACCACTACTCGATTTTATGCCGGGCCGAGGTGATGGGCTGCTTTTCTTGACACTTAGTTATTTTATAAACTTTCTCAATGGGCTCTCTTTCAAATATGGAGGCCCATCAGTCTTTTAGCTGGACTGACACCTTTGTGCCGAGCCCAGGTCCATCAGATGAGATAAAGGTAGCTGGTCATAAGAGATTGTTGAAGCTGTATTGTGTAACGGGAGAAGAACAAAGTTTTGCAATCCGAGACAAATACTGGCCAGCTTCTACACCCAATATTTCTAATATTGTGAATGAAGAAGCAGTTCTTGACTTATGTCGGAAAGAGGGAGTGAAAAATAAACTTATTGAGTATGTTAAGGGCCTTATCGAAGGTGAGACAAAGACTTATCCTCAACGTAGTGTCGAAGTTCTTCGTGATGTTCATGCGTGAATGTATGATAGTACCGATGACAATAGTAACTTGGATGATAAGTATTTTGTTGGGGAGAAGCGCAAATGTATAACGGTTCTTGGCCATGATGAAAAACCATTGTCTAAGACACGTCCTCGGAATTAAGTCGGTTTAATCTCTTGAGAAGGGTCTGTGCTATTAAGATCAAGAACCAGTTTACGTGAATGTGAACCCCTCAAGCAAAATTATCTTTCAGTTTGGTTTTTTTTGTCTCTCTTGTTCTTGTAACGTATTTGCTTTTCATTAGTCTTCTCTAATGTGATGAATCAATTCTATCAGCTACATTTTTAAAATTTTATGTTCAGTTCTAGTTCGGATCATTATCACAAACTTTTGAATCACAAATTTTGAGTTTTTATTTAGAGTGAATTTGCACATTAACAAAAAATAAACTATTAATTATATGCAACATGACCATTTCATTAATAAAATTATCATGTCATATTTTTCAAGGTGAAAATATGAGATACTGGTCTTGTTCGTTTGTGTATCTGGATGCAGCATCCAGATGTTGCATCTGGATCCTGCATTTGGTTGCTGCATTTGGATGATGTTAGTTTTTGCATTTGGATTTTGCATCTAAAAACAACATTTGAACGCAAGTTTGTTCGTTTGTGCATTTCCAATTGCATCCAGATAACATCAAACTATTATTTTATTAAAAAAAACAATAATATCATCTCTTTCATAAATAATTATTCTGTGATTTTTGCGGTTTTGCGGTTTTTACGGTTTTACGGTTATTGCTGTTTTTACGATTTTTGCGGTTTTGGCCATTTTACGGATTTGCGGTTTTACTGTTTTAGCGGTTTTGTCGTATTTTGCTATTTTGGCGGTTTTTGCTTTTTGCGGTTTTGTCGAATTTGACATTTCTATCGGTTTTGCGGTTTTCTGATTTTTGCTTTTTGCGGTTTTACGGGTTTTTATGGTTTTGTATTTTTTACGTTTCTGCAATTTTTACGGTTTTTGAAGTTTTTTACGATTTTTGAAGTTTTTACGGTTTTTGAAGTTTTTATGGTTTTGTATTTTTTTACGTTTTTGTGGATGTTGCTATTTTGACGGTTTTTACGGTTTATACGCTTTTTACGGATTTGCGGTTTTTACAGTTTTGTTGAATTTTGCGGTTTTGACCGATTTTTCGGTTTTGCGGTTTTTAGGATTTTTTTGCGGTTTTACGATTTTTACGGATTTTATTGTTTTTCGGATTTGCGATTTGAATGTTTTTACGGTTTTCGAATTTTGCAGTTTTGGCAGTTTTTATTATTTTATCGGTTTTTACAATTTTTTAGATGAACAAAACTCATCGAAACTCTACAAATAAACTCATCCAAAATATCTTGATTTTTTATGAGTTTAGATTTGCATCCAATTACTTCATCCAGATCATGTTTATAATTTGCAGCAAACGAATATCATCCGACATCTCCATCCAGATGCAGTATTTGGATGAACAAACGAACAACACCACTTTTAAATTATCATGTCATGTTTTTGAATCACAAATTCTGTTTCGTGTTGCTATTTTTCTTTTTATTTTAATTTCAAAATTCAGATTTCAAATTTAATTTACGAGGTATAACTAGTTACAACCACATATAGTTATATTAAATTTGAAAAAGTAAATTGTATAATTGAATCCAATTAAGCAAAGTTATACGGAGTTATATTACTGTAGTTTACCTAGTGTTACTAAATAAATTATATGACTCAGTAAAACTGCCTAAAATGATACAACTACGCCAAGTTATACCCTTTTTAAGTTTTTTTAAAAAGTTGTAGAATTCATTTTTTTACAATTCTGTAAAACTTTTTGTTGAGTTATACATTCAGCAAACTTGTCTTCTGAGTTATATTGAGGTGTACTTTTTGTGGGTTTGGGTATCGTAGAACACGAAGAAAATGGAAATAATAGAAAAGAGGAACATATCGGAGTGGATGAAGAAGGATGAACCGAATCTGAGAAAGAGCCAAAGCAGATCTAACGAGAAGATGAAGAACTCGAGGAAAAACAAAGCAAATCTAAAATCTAAAGAAAGAAGAACAAAAACCCTAAATCGAATAATCTAAGGAAGAATGGAGCATATTGGAAGAGACGAAGAAGAGAGAAACTTAACTGAATGAGGAAGAAGGAGAAAATAAATTAGGTTAAAAAGATTTTAGTAAGGATAATTTTTAAAAAAACTCAAACTAAAATAATTTATAATTAAAAAATAATTGAATGAAGAGTATTTTGGATTCTCCTCTAACATATAAGAGTACTCCAAATTTTGATCATTTTCTCTAGCCCACTTGACCACTTTGTCCTTTCAGCGAGCGTAAACATGTGATTTTTTTTTAAAAATAATTTTTTTCTCTCTCACACTCGACCCACGTGTATTCTTTACAGTGATTTGTAGCATTAGAAAATGATAAATGAAAATTTGAAATGCACAGAAATAATTTTATTTCACATTAATCATGTTTTTGAATTTCTTAAAACGGTAGGCCGATTGACAAAAAAACGGTAGGCCAATGACAGATGAGTGATATTATTCACTACCATATGGATGACGGAGCATTATATCGGCCCAATTTATTTTAAAAAGACTTATAAAACATGTGGGTATATGCACGTCATAGCTGTTTGGCGTGATCATTGGGTTCCAGATATGTAGCCAAAACAGACGTGAAAAAGATCCAAATTACCAACCGAATCTTTTCGTAAGCCACATTATTACTCTTAGAACGTTGGAGTGGAATAAGAATACCCTGCTGGTTATTATGTGGCATAGAGTTATGGAGGTTGATTGATGGAGCCTCGAACTTATGGCTCAGATCTTAAACCTTTTCTAGCTCGAGCTTGAAAGGTGAAGACTCCATCAAAATTAAAACATTTTTGTGGCAAATCACATCGGGAAGTCTTGCAGTGAACTCAAGACTACGGTCTCGGGGGATAAAACGCGAGGCAAGCTACCCGAGATATGGGCTTGAGAATGAAACCACCAATCATGCACTTTTTGAATATCTTCCTGCTTTACAAATGTTAGTTGTTTCTGATGTTGCTTTGATACTAGAGTCTTTATATGGTTACTCTGTTTGTTCAAATATGGACTTTCTCTATTGGAGGTTCCCAAATCTTGAGACTGAAGATGTGAAAAGGAAAGTGTTTTCTTTGATTTTGTGGTTCATTTAGAAAGGGAGATATGATACACTATATAACGACAAATATAAACAACCACTAGATATCCTAAAAATGCTAGAAACGAGGCTTGAGTTTGGTAGGTGGCTAATATAAGGGAGGACACTCCAGATGAGCTCACAGAGTATTCCTTACCTCATACACAAGGACTAGACATACATATCAATGGATCCTTGATGAGTGATGTTTTGTTTTCNGAAGTTTTAAATTTATAAAACTCGTTTCCTAGTAATAACACATTCCGCAAGTGCACGGATATGTCATCATAGTACTTGGGGGTCGAACCACAGGGAGCAAACTTAGACTAGATGGACTTAAGCTTTGGGAATACACATTCAAACTTAATCTAAGCAAATAAAGGAGGTTGGGTTTTGATTTGGTTTTCTTTAAGTTCTAAAAGTAAAAGTAAAGAAAGAAGGCAAACATAAACTTCTAAAGATGCTAACTTGAAATGAACTATGAACTAGGATGATGGACCC
>OVAN01008600.1:0-17945 GCA_900406275.1 Anastatica hierochuntica | reverse complement strand
TCATGGAAATAGCAAAAACACAGATCAATTTCAAGAGAGACATGATTGTATGATGCAAAACAAGAGTAAATAGGGTTCCGAAAACTTCTCAAATTGAAGAAAAAAGAATGTAGCTGAAAGCGTCGCAAAGACTTGTCCTCCTCCCTTAATCATAGCTTTTATGGGGTCTGATGACCGACATATTTAACTTAATGTACTCGTTTACTCTGTTAATTAGATAATCTACTCGGTAATTTTCGGGTATGAACTGAGTGCATACTCTTTCTATACCAAACCCGTAATGTCATATTTTTTATGATATTCTTGATGATGTTTTCTTTCCAGGCTTGTCCATTGCGTTTGATCTTAGTAATGGAGCTAGTGGAGTGAATGGCCAGAAACGTAGAGGCCTTGTGGTGAGAGCTGAAAAAGCTGCTGCGTGTCAAACAAAGCGAAGTAGATCAAGAAAAACGCTAGCGAGGATTCATGGTTTCCGGAGGAGGATGAGAACCACTAGTGGTAGAGCAACCATAAAGCGCCAACATGCTAAGGGACGTTGGAATCTTTGTCCCAAGTACAATCCTAGCAGTGGGAAATGGACTTGAAGGTTGTTTCTCTCTAGTAACCTTCTCTCTATAATCTTGTTTGATATGCATTTTTCTTACTTTTTCGCGGGAATATACCAATGTCAAATTGATTTCATGAAATCTTTTCTACTGCAAAAAAAAAACCAATCGTTTTTGTTCTTTTAAAGAACATAAATATATTTTTATGTATTCTTGATTTGTTAAGATTTTTACTATTTAATACTTTTTAACTTTTTAAAACTAAAAAAACTAATTTCTTTGTAAAAATATTTAAAATCATAATAATTCTAAGCATTAAAGGTTTTATAGAAAATAGAAAATAAATTTTATAAAAAAAATATTTTTGGAAAAAGAGAGAGAAGGGATCATGGTGTAAGAAGGAGAGCTTCCAAGTGTCATAAGAGCATCTACATTGGTGTGCTCTTCTCCAAAACTCTCAAAGAAAATATTAATAAAAAATATAAAACAGAAGAGAGAGAAGAAGAAGTTCTCTTTTGACATCTCATGCCTTTAATTAAAATAACATCTCACGATTGTAAATCCAATCTGGAGGTAACGAGTCTACAAATACAGTATCCCTGTCACAGGTCCTGAAAGCTCGTGCTAAACAGTCCGTTTTGGAATTAAACGCACGATAAATTAAAGAGATAGTAAAAGAAGGAAAAATGGTGCGAAAGGTAGTAAATTCATCAGTAAATTTTGAGAAGGTCGGTCAATCTTCAGGGGACTGAAGGATGGTCAGGAGTTGCGCGTTATCCGTCTCAAAGTCTTGGCAATCTATCTCGCACCTATGAATCTCTTGCATCGCCCATAATAGAACTTCCATTTCTGAGTGTAGTTGTGTGAGGCTTCGTCTCAAGCATCGAGCTCCTAGCTGAATCGTAATCCCCTCTGGAGACTCACAAACCCCACACAATTCTTGATTTTGGTTCCAATTGTTTCCATGAGCCATCCACCTTGCATTTAATTCTGGGCGAATCCTTGCCCGAAATTGTCTGAAGTAAACAATCCTCTAACAGGGAGTCTTGTGCCGTCTTCCAATCCTGATATTCACTACGAGCTTGATCAAGTATAACCTCTACATCCGGATCAACCCCTTGAAACACCTTTTTGTTTCTCGCTTTCCAAATAAACCACATGAGCCAATGGACTACCCCGAGGTCTCCATTTTGAGCTCTTCTTTTAGGAATTCTCCAATATAGGTAATCTAAATTTGCAAAAATCAAATATGAGAACGATCCATGGGGCGGGATATGGATTGAGGATAGATCTCATACCATTACCGAAGATTCACATTCAAAAAATATGTGATTTACAGATTCTTCAAACAGCCCACACCTCTTACATATTGAATCACAATCAATACCTTTTTGTCTTAGACGGGACAAAACTGTCAGAACATCCGATGCTACTTGCCACATAAAATGTTTTAACTTCAAGGGGCAATCCATCTTTCATGCATATGCCTTTATTGGATTAAGATTTGGCCCCTCTTCGACTACTCCAATTTCGTCCTTCTCAATCTCTTTCAGGAGACAATATCCAGATTTCACCGAATATTTTTGCAAAGTTGTAAAATGCCAAAGCAGAGTATCCTCTTTGAAAGTACTACTAGGCTGCATACCACGAATAAATGCCACATTTTCTGGCTCCAGCAATTGTTGTAACAACAGATCATTCCACTCCTTTATCTCAGAGTTAATCAACTGGTTAACTGTAAAATTCGAATGTACCCAACTACCATCCCCCCTTGCAGGCCTGGGATATACATCTGGAATCCATGGATCAGCCCATAGTGAAATTCCCTTCCTCGATTCTAACCCAATACGAGTACCTCTCCGTAATAACTCCTGGGTCGAAACAATACTCCACCCAAATGATGGAGAATGTGGTTTTTTCGCATAAAGTGGATGAGTCTTCCAATAATATCTTCCTTTGAAAACCCTTGCCATTAGTAAATCAGGATATTGATACATCCTCCAAAGTTTCTTAGCGAACATAGCCGAATTAAATATCTCTAGAGACTTAAAACCTAGTCCGCCCTCGTCCTTCGGTAAGCATAATTTTTCGCATGCGATCCAATGAAGACCGCGACTGCGACCATCAGAACTCCACCAAAATTTGGAAACGGCACCAGTAAGTTTTAATATTAACTCCTTGGGGAGCTTCAAGCATAACATAACGTAAGTTGGGAGTGCCATAACCAGCGACCTGATCAGAATATCCTTACCCCCCTTGGATAAGAACTTTGACGTCCAACCATTAATCCTATTATGAAGCTGTTCGGTAATATAATTTAAGAGTTAACTCTTAGACCCTCCTAGACTCTTCGTGATCCCTAGATAATCACTCATGCCCCCTTCTTTATTAATGCCTAGAATAGTTTTCAAAAAGTCCTTCGTATCAGCATGGACGTTTTCCCAGACATGACCGAAGACTTGTCAAAATTAATCACCTGACCTGAGGCTATACCATAACTCCATAGAACTTCCAAAATCACCCTATCTTGGTCTTCCTCAGCTTTACAGAAAAATAAGTTGTCATCCGCAAATAAGAGGTGAGTTATAGTTGGGTTATCTCTGCTCTGGCTATCTGAAGACCCATAATAGAGTTGTTTAATTCCTATTGTTTTAAATTCGCAATCAAAACTTCCGTACAAAGTATAAATAAATACGGGGATAATGGATCCCTCTGCCTTAACCCCCTTCCTTGCACTATTAACCCAGATCGGTGGCCATTAATAAGCACCTTATACGACACTGACCTAACATACCACATGACCCACGAAATCCATTGTGTAGCAAAGCCTAATTTAACAGACACAACCTTTACAAAGGACCATTCAATATGATCATATGCCTTACTCATATCCGTCTTAATTGTCATACAATCATATCTACATTTGCGGTTGGTACGCAAACCATGAAACATTTCCCGTGCAATCAATATATTGTCTGATATCAACCGCCCGGAGACAAAAGCCGATTGTGTTTCAGACACCAACTTTGGAAGGACCTTTTTTAGACGCAAATATAAAACCTTTGAAATTATCTTGTATCCCACATTACAAAGACTTATTGGCCTAAACCCCGCCATCTTTTTCGGTCTGTATGTCTTTGGTATTAAGCATATATTGGTTTCGTTCAACCTTTTATCAAATTCCCAGTGCGTAAAAAACCCCTACTTGGTTTGTCACATCATTCTTCAAAATACCCCAAAATCTCTGGTAAAAAAGGGTCGTCATACCGTCTGGCCCTGGAGCTTTCTCTGGATGCATCGCAAACAGAGTAGTTTTAACCTCATTCTCCGTTACCCTCCGAGTAAGTAGTGAATTCATTTGCTCTGTAAATACTGTATTAACAGGCCTTAGAACGTCCTCAAAATCTCTCATGTATATGGGTTTAAACAAATCACCAAAATAATGCATCGCTATCTCCCCTATCCCTACCTCTGATTCAAGCCATTCATCCCGATGATTGAACAAGCCTGAGATCTTGTTTCTTGCTCATCTCTGTTTTGACGAGGCATGAAATTTTCTTGTGTTTTTTTCACCTTCCCTAAGCCATAAGTTCATGCTTTTTGCCTCCAATATACCTCCTCATCAATGTATGCTTCTTTCGATTTTCATTTTATCCCATTAATCTCATCTTGAGAGATTGAATCATGTTCTTGAGCCTCCTCAAGGGCTTCCTTCAGCTTATTTATATTAAGTTGTCCTAGAAATACATTTAATTTTCTCCATCTTGATATTGCATTCCGACAATTTCCAATTTTTTCCACAAACAATTGGTCACCAGAAGTTGTTGGCCTATGCCAGCCTTGTTCTATCGTCGTCTGCAACCCATCTCTACCTAACCAACGCTTATCAAAACGGAAATGTTGCCTAAATGGCTTAGCTCGTGCTTCAAATTTATGAATAATTGGTCTATGATTCGAACCAATCATCACTAAATAGTCAACCTTCGAATGTGGATACACCACATGCCAATCTTCATTCCCAACTGCCCTATCCAACTTACATTTGACATTTTGTCTATTTATAGTACCTTTCCAAGATAATATATTTTTGGAGCAAAGAAATTCCATCATTCCACAATGACTAAGCATGAGATTAAAAAGTACAAAAGTGGCAGCGGGTCGGATGGTACCACCTTGTTTCTCATAGTTTCCAGTTAGTTCGTTAAAATCTCCAATCATCAGCCAAGGGGCCATTGTATTTGTCCTTATAGACGTCAAAGTATCCCATATCATTTTCCGATTTTTAACCACTGGATCTCCATACATAAAAGAAATAAAACCTTGAATTTCATTAAGAGTCACATAAACATCAATTATGTGATTACTCTCATAAAGAACATTTAGTTTTATTTCATTATTAAAAACAAAGTCAAACCACCACTGGCACCTCGAGGTTCAACGGTAAACAAATTATCATAACCAAACTTCAATTTAAACTTAGATAAAAAACACAAATATAGCTTTGTTTCCGACAAAAACAATAAATCCGGTTTAAATTTCTTCCAATTTTCTTTTAGAAACTCCTCTGTCAAATCCCCTTAGACCTTGACAGTTCCAACTAAGGATCTTCACGCTTTCATTTAAACTTAGAGAAGAAGAAGTTTAGAAGATGCTTTCATTTGAAAATCATTCTCATGTTTTAATAGACATATTAGCTTCCTTAATTCATTTTAATTGGTTCACAAAAAATAAAAAACCAAAAAATGTTATTTTATTTAAAAATTATTATATTATTAAAATAATATTTTTGAGAGCTCTGGAAAAAAGCACACCAATGCATATGCTCTAACGGGCTTCGGGCAAAACGCTCTTCTCGCAGTTAAAGCGAGATTTTACCATTCATCATTTCCCTTTTAACTTGCCTAAAGGATCATACTTTTAAAAGTTGACAGCTCTCTTCTTTTATATATACGCGTCAGTGCTCTCCTCTCTCTCTCTCTCTCCCTAACCGATATGGAACTAACTTAGAGCATCCTCATTGGGAGTTTCTTCCCATGAGTTTCTTAGCAAAATATGAATAAAATAATAAAAAGGAGAGAGAGAGTCTCTCTTTAAGAGACTAGAGTTTCTCAAATCAGAAACTCTAGTCTCTTATGGAGAAATTCTCATTCATATGTGTCTTCCTTTAATTGGTTTAGGAAAAATATTGTTTTTAAATTTAAATTATAAAACTAAATTACATAAAAATAGTAATAAAATAATGGTGAGAGACTCTTGGTGAGTCTCTCACCAATATTGATGCTCTTATAGATAAAAAGTTACATGTTCATATCATGGTCGACCTTAGTTTCAGCCCATCTGATTTAGAAATCAGATAGATTGGCCGATCTCAAAATGGGCGGGATCAACTCTTGAACTTATTTAATTTTATGGCTCAAGTGGTTAAATAGTTTAATCCCTACAGAAATTATTATGAATTATTCGAATACATTTACGTAAAAATACGAAGAGAAAAATCAATCGAGGTAGATAACATATTTGTGTTAATATTATTCTTCCTGTTAACTTTTTGAATAAAACTAATGCAAACTTAAGGACTTGTCTGTAAAGCTATCAAAACAGGGATTCCACTAAAAATATTGTTACTTTAGTGTAGGAACCGAAATTCGCACTGTCGATTTTCGTAATCGAAGGAAAATCAGAAAATTCTAACTTTTCTTGAGGTTCCAGATTTATGCTAAACCAAACAACGAGAGATCAAAATACGAAGAAACAAACGACGAAATAAAGTAAAAAGAGAATCGAAAAACAAAGTTGAGCAATCGATATCTTATTCTGAATATGCGTTTGAGCGTTACAACAGGTGATAAGTCGTGGCCACGAGAGCTGTCGGCGAGTATCCTAGTTCTAAAATGCATAAGACTTGTAAACCTAGTTGAGACGCAGCTCGCTAACAAAAATGAAAAATAACCTAACTGCTCTAAGGTGAGATGTGAAGAAATTTCTGTCTCTCTCATTCTTCTCCTTGGCCTCCCTTATCTGTGCATTCATAGATAGGTCTGGTTATCTTTTCTGCCCTAGATTCGAGTATATCTTTCGCAAGAAAATTCCTTTTTTTGAGAATATTCTTTATCTTCTTGATTTTCCGTTTCTGAACTTGACTTTATCGCGTTTTCCACTTATCTTCCTCGGAACTCGGGTAAATCGTTGACGTAGTTGGGCCTATTCTCATCTAGAATCGTAAGTGGACTTTTATCACGTTCTGGGCTTTCTTGGGCCGTTTTGCGACTAAGTGACTTTTACGATTTCTTCCGGAGAAATCGTCCTTCGTATGATTACGCAGTGATGGTTTCGCGAAATGATAAGACCAATCATATAGTTGATATAATATCGGTTTTCGAGTTAACCGTTATCGTTTTATACGATCGGTACGAAGTTTTTACGAAAAGAACAAGTCTTTATGATTATTATCGCGAAACTTTAACGGAAACTCCAATCAAGACGAGACAAGAGACATTTGAACTAAGATTCGAAGGAGAAGATGATCGAGAGTACGTGGTCTAGTCAACCATGGGTGAGTAGATGTTGTGCACGTCTAGTCGTCCGTGGGCGACTAGACTTTTGTCGAGAATCTAGTCGCCCAATGGGCGACTAGACTTGCTAAGAGTTTAATCGCCCAATGGGCGACTAGACCTTGTTCATTTTAGCGAAGTGACGCGGTTATCCGATTTTTGCGTTGACTTCTTATCGCCCCGAAACTCGTATCTCGAAATCTTTGATTTTGATGTTACCGTTTTTGATCCTAACAGTTAGTCCCCCAGCTCGCAAGTTTCGATTGCGATCTTGCGGGCGAGTGGTGTGTGTTTTGATCGGAATCTACGACCGAGACGATAAAGCAGACGAATTTTATTGATTATTTTATTACGGTGAAATCCTTAGAAATATTGGACTCTCTCTCTCTCTCTCATTCCTCATTCATTCCTCACTTGTTCAAACTTTTGATTTGAGAGCTTTATCGAGCCAACATGACTTCCTCTTGTGATGGACAGAAAGACAATGACGTTGAGGTGGGCACTCCCCTCTGGAGAACTCTTCGAGTTCTCCGAATCGCGAGGATATTCTGACACACGTGGTCGAATACCTTGATTTTTGAGAAGATCTATCTCGTCGAGACGTCGAGGCGGGGGACATTGATAGTGTTGCCCCGGTGGGCTCTTCGATCCCAACCGCGTCGTTAGTTCCCGCATCCATGCCGCCACCTTCTTCTTCGATCATTTCAAAAGATGGGACGATTCAGCCTACGGGTTCTTAGACGACTCCTATTCCCGTCGGCGATTCCGAGTAGGGGCCTAAATCGATGCCTCCTCCTTCGGTCAGGCGAGAGATCGTCCTGGGCTTACGTGCTTCTGGCGCCACTCCCGCCCTTGCTTTGGAGTGGCACAAGAGGGCCTGCGCCAACATGGAGGTGGCTAGGAAGAAGAGGTGTGTTAGAGTGGTCGAGGTCGGACCTTTGCCCCTAGGAGCTTCTAGCCTGGGTGCAAGGTCGCAACATCGTGCCAAGGTTCGTTTCGCGGCTCTTTTCTCGTTGCGTTAGATTTTTTTTACTTTCTCTTTCGTGCAGTTCATATCTTTGATCGATGGGATGCTTAAAGACTGCGAGTCGGAGGTCGAGCGTCTTAAGAAAGAGCTTGCTGAATCGAAGGACAAGTCATTGCAGTTTGAGAGGAAGTTGGAGGTTATTGAGGATGCTTATTCCCTTGAGTTATCTTGGTTGGAAACTCGGATTGGCGAGCTCGAGAGAGATCTCGAAAAGACGACGAGCTCGTTGCTTAAGGAGAAGACGGATAGGAAGGCTAAAGCATCGGAGTTGTGTCGCCTGCGGTGTCGAATGCAGCATGAGGAAAGTTCATTGGGTCGTGGGATTACGGATGTCGTGGCTGATTCGATGGCTGCTCTGTTCGCTGATTCTCGGACTCGTTTTGCCAAGATTGCGACCTCTCTTGATTCATTGATGGATGTTCACAACATGGATCTCGCCCTGGTGGTTATCGAAGAAGCATTGAGTGAGATTCAGATGTTTTTTGACGGAGAATCCCCATCTCGGCAGGCCGAAGAGGCCAAGCTATCCGCTCGCAAAGTGGAGCTGGAGGCCGCTGAGGGGGACTTTGGTTCTATATTTGCTGCTCTAAAATATGATTGTGCCCTTCCGCTATTTTTTGATAACCCTGAGAGGCAGGATCCCGCGGACATCGAGCTTCGTGATGTTGTGGAGGGGGAGCAGATGACGTGGCTCTGAGTTTTGGTGATGAAGCGGGTGAGGACACGGTTCTACCCGTGGATGATGAGTGAGGTTGCAGTTCCGTTTGGGGCATTTGTCTTTGTTATGGTTTGTTCTGGTCAGATATGGTCGTGTTTTTTTTAATGTATCGGGACTAGCCGTATGTGACTATGAATCCCTCGCCGCTTTGCGGTTTCATATTAATGATATTGCTGAAAGGTTTTTTATTTCGATTTGATAGTGTATGAGTATCGTTGCGTACGTGGAGACAAATTATGAGTTGTTGTCTCATATCCATTCTTTGAAGGATCGCTATATTCGTTTTTTGTTTCGAATGCGAGTTTTTTGAGAGACTTAGTCTTTCGGATTCTTGTAAACATGTAAATATAGACAAAGAGACAAGTTTTAAGATATCGTATCGGTTAGATACTATGTCTTGAGATGTTCGAAACCATTGTGTTGGGTTTAGGGCAAGACCTAGGTTTACTCTCGGTTTTAGGGTGTGTGGTGACTAATTTTGGCTTACATTTCTTGTTTGCGATTTCGGCGGTCTCGATATAAAAGTCTGCGATAGGTTCTCGGCTTATATGACTTGCATCAATCGGGAACTGAGCATCTCTCCAAAGACAATTTTAAAGTCGTCTTGAATTGCTGACCAAAATTTCGAATTTCTTTTATAGCGTGTTATTATCCTAGTCGGATGTATGAGAGCTATCTTTATGAGATGGCTTAGTCTGTTTAGGGCGTTGAGAGTTTGTTGTGATCAGCAAAAAACTTATCGGTAGATATTACCTTTTGTATGTCTTCGCGAAACATACATGTTTAAGGATGTGTTTGGTGCATATGGTTGTTTGGTCTTCCTGGATAGTTTTTTTATCGAGGAAGGTGTGTTATCAAAAACGGTTCTCCAAGCATCTGAGACGACTCGCGATGCAGAGGATTGATTTTTCTTTCGTATGTCGTGTTTCGCACTTGAAGCGTTTACAGACTTGAAACGTTTGCTGGGGCGTTTTTGGCGAGCATAGGCTGCCGGGCGTCTTAAAAATATCGGGTTTGAGAATGCGGATGTTTCGAATTTTGGGAGTATACGGATGTATGTATACATACCCACTCCCCCCCCCCTTTTTAGAGAGGGAGACGGATGAAATAGTCTTTCGGTGAGTTGCATACGTAGCCCTTTTGGGGATCAAGCCGTCTTGTAGTTCAATTTATCATTACGTTGTTGTTTAGTGATAGTATTTTTGAGGTGCATTGCAATCCAGGTTCTCGGAATTTTGACGTCCTGCATTGTGGCAATTTCATACGCTCCTGGTCGGACTACTTTTATGACCTTGTATGGTCCCTCCCAGTTTGCTCCGAGTTTCCCGCGTTTCGTTTTGCGGTATTTTGGAAAACTTTGCGTAGAACTAGATCACCTTCCTTGAACCTGTGGTTGCGTACGTTTGAGTTGTAGTACTTTGCCGCTGCTTGTTGATAGTTTTGGATTCGTATGAGGGCCTGGTCTCGACGCTCGTTGATGAGGTCGAGATCGTCCAGTAGCATTAGACTGTTCACGTCTTCTCGTTTTGGGAGTAGTCTCATGCGTATCCCGAGGAATTCGACTTCCGCTGGGATAATGCATTTTGTCCCGTATACGAGAGCAAAGGGAGTTTCTCCCATTGCTCTTCTTGGGGTCGTTATGTGTGATCAAAGGACTCCTTAGAATTCTTCTACCCATCGACCCTTTTTAGCGTCTAGGCATTTTTTAAGTCCGTTGAAGATGTTCATGTTAATGGTTTCTGCCTGGCCGTTGCCTTGCGGATACCTTGGGGTGGATTTAGTATACCGTATCTTCTATTTTTTGCAAAATGCCTTGAATCTTGTTAAAATGAACTGGAATCTGTTGTCTACGATCTCGTATGGGACTCCGTGTCTGCATATAATGTTTTTCCACATGAAACTTTCAACTTGGGCATCTTTGATGCTAGCATATGAGTCGGCTTCAACCCATGTTGAGAAGAAGTCGGTCAAGACTAGTAGGAAGCGTTTCTGCTTAGATTTATGCATAGGGACGATGATATCCATTGACCATTGCATGAATGGTTATGGTGCCAAAATAGAAGAAAAAAGCTCTGTGGGTTGGTGGATTGTTGGCGCATGCCTTTGGCATTTTTTGCATTTGCATACAAATTTCTCGCAATCTTTGACCATTTTTAGCCAATAATAGTCGTGGTGCTTGATTTTGATTGCGAGGGATCTTTCGCCGGTATAATTTCCGGAAGATCCAGAGTAAACTTCTTCCATGATTCTTCGTGATTCGCTTCCCTCTACGCATGTCGTAAGTGGCAAGGAGAATCTCCATTTGTAGATTTTCCTGTCGAATAATACCTATCGGGCGGCCTGGATTTTGACTTTTCGAGCTACCCATTTTCCGGCAGGGAGCACTCATTCGGTTATGTATGCTCGAATTGTCTCCAACCATGGCGTATTGCAACCGTATTTAGATGGTTCCAAATTTTGTTCAAATTGAGTGTCGACTTTGTCGACGTCCTCGTCTTGTGAATGGATTAGATTTGCGATGATTGGAGGGCCAATGCTCGGGTTTTCAATGAATTTCACGGGAATTACCCGTCTAAGACTTGGGTCCGAGCTTGAGGCCAGGGCCGTCAATGCATCAGCCTGCGTGTTTTCCGAACGGAGAACTCGCGTGAGAGCGAACTGGTTGAAGTTGTGGGTGAGATCTTGGACGAGTTTTAAATATGATTCCATCCTTTTTTCTCTGGCTTCGTATTCGCCGCTGAATTGGTTTGCAACCAGTTGAGAGTCGCAGTACGCGTGGATATTGCGTATTTTCAGTCCACGAGCCAATCATAATCCGATAATAATCGCTTCGTATTCAGCTTCATTGTTTGAAGCATGAAACATCAATCAGAATGATTGTTCCAGTACTTCTCCAGTAAGTGAAGCGAACCGAATTCCGATTCCTGAACCTTTCCTGGACGAGGACCCATCGACATGAAGGTCCAAGTTGCGTCCGATTCATGGTTTGCTGTGTTTTCCGTAGGGAGCTCCACCAAGAAATCGGCGAGTACCTGTGACTTTGCACAAGTCTTTGTCCAGTACTCGACTTTGTATTTGCTTAACTCGATTGCCCATTTTGCTAATAGTCCCGACTAAATAGGACTGTGCAAAATTGTTCATAGCGAGAATGAAGTGAGTACGATGATCGTGTGCGATTGGAAGTATGGTCTTAGTTTTCGAGCTGACATTACGACGGCGAGCGCCAATTTTTCCATAAGCGGATATCGTGTTTCAGAATCTAACAAAGTTTTACTTACGTAAAAAATTGGTTTATGCTCGCCACATTCTTCTCTGATGAGAACGCCGCTTACAGCTTTAGCTGATACCGCGATATACAGGAACATGGGCTCTCCGACGATAGGTTTTGCAAGAACTGGAGGAGTGGTCAAGTAATCCTTTAACTGTTGGAAAGCTTTTTCGTATTGCTCGGACCATTCAAACTTTTTGTTCCCTTTCCAAATGTCGTAAATAGGAAGACACTTGTCCGTTGACCGTGAGATGAAGCGATTGAGTGCGGCGACTCTCCCGGTCAATCTCTGTACTTCTCGCTTTTTTTTGTAGAGGCCATCTCGACCAATGCATTGATTTGTTTTGGTTAGCCTCAATCCCTCGGTATGTGATGAGATATCCAAAGAATTCTCCTGATGCCACAGCGAACCTGCATTTCGCTGGGTTGAGCTTCATATTATGCATGTTTAATTTCTCGAAACATTTTTGTAGATCGGCGACGTGGTTTTGCAACTCGAGAGATTTTATGAGCATATCATCAATGTATACCTCCATAATCTTCTCGAGTTGGTCGGATAACATACGATTGACGAGTCGTTGATAAGTTGCCCCAGCGTTTTTGAGGCCGAAAGGCATTACCTTGTAACAATACGTGCCGCGGTCGGTTATGAACGCAGTTTTCTCACAATCGTCAAGATTCATCATAATCTGATTGTATCGCGAAAAAGCATCCATAAATGACAAGATCTTGTTTCTCGCCGTGGCCTCTACTAGGCAATCAATGTGTGGCAACGGAAAGCTGTTATTGAGATCGGTGAAATCAACGCATACTCGCCATTTTCCATTTTTCTTTTTGACTACAGCGGGATTCGCGAGACAGTCTGGATATCTAACTTCTGTTATAGATCCGACTCTTAGGAGTTTTTCAATTTCGTCGTTGACCGCGGAAGCGCGTTCTGGTCCCAATTTTTGCCTTTTCTATTTGACATGTTTGTAAGTCAGATCCACGCTGAGTTCGTGACATGTCACGTTGATGTCATTTCTTGGCATGTCTTCTGCATTCCAAGCAAACGTGTGAAGGTTCTCTTTTAAGAAAATTATAAGCTATGTTTTTTATGGGATCGCAGAGATTAGCGCCGATTTCGACGCAACGCTCAGGGAACTCTTCATCGAGGAATATCGAGACAACGGGCTCGAAAGTTGGTTCGCGTTTCTCTTATGAGGTTTCGACTTTCCGTAACTACCAGAAGATCTCGGTTTGATCTTGTTCTGAGGCGTCTTCGACAGAATCTTTTTTCATTTTCTTTTGAGAGAAAGCTTCCACCGTCATGTTTTTACGCTTTAGTTTGGCAGCAAAACAGACCTGCGATATGTTACGGTCTCCCTGGATTGTTTCGATTCCGAAGGGGAGTGGAAATTTAAGATAGTGATGCTATGTAGACGGTACGACTTGCATGGAGTTTAGCCTTGGAACTCCCACGATCGCTTTGTATGAAGCGGGGCGATCTACAACTAAGAACTCCACGATTTTTTCTACGCTCCTAGCTTTAACCGTAAGATTAATCGAGCCGAGGGTCATAGTAGCTTCTCCCGAGTGGCCTATCACTGGGCTCGGACTTCCTGTGATTTCAGATAGTTTGATTTCCTTCCTCTCGAGAGTGTTTTTAAAGATAATATCAGTCGAACAGCCAGTGTCGACCAATATTCTCGCGACATTGATATTTTGAATCGTCAATTTGATAACAAGGAGATCATTGTGAGGGTTGGCTCATCGGTCGTTGCTCTACCCTTGAAAGAGACGAAAACATAGTCTGTTAGTCTAGACATATCGTTTCTTGAACGATCTATGATTTGGCATGAAAGAATATGTGTCCCCCTCCTTCTAGCGCTAAACTGTGGGAACCAAAATTCGCACTGTCGATTTTTGTAATCGAAGGAAAGCCAGGAAACTCTAACTTTCCTTGAGATTCCAGATTTCTGCTAAACCAACTAACGAGAGATCAAAATACGTAGAAACAGACGACAAAATAAAGTAAAAAGAGAATCGAAAAACAGAGTTGAGCAATCCAGATCTTATTTCGAACCTGCGTTTGAGCGTTACAACAGGTAATAAGCTGTGGTCGTGAGAGTTGTCGGCGAGTATCCTAGTTCTAACAGCGTAAGAATTGTAAACCTAGTTGAGACGCAACACGCTAACAAAAACGAAAAATAACCTAATTGCTCTAAGTGTGAGATGTGAAGAAATTTCTTTGTCCCTCGTTCTTCTCCTTGCCTCCCTTATATGTGCCTTCGTAGGTTGGTTCGGTTTCCTTTTCTGCCCTAGATTTGAGTATATCCTTCCGCAGGAATATTCCTTTTTTGAGAATATTCTTTATCTTCTCGATTTTCTGAATCTGAACTTGACTTTATCGCATTTTCCATTAATCTTTCACGGAACTCGGGTAAATCGTTGGCTTAGTGGGGCCTATTCTCGTCCGAAATCGTAAGTGGACTTTTATCGCGTTTTGGGGTTTCCTAGGCCGTTTTGCGACTAAGTGACTTTTACGGTTTCTTTCGGAGAAATTATTCTTCGTACGATTACGCAGTGATGGTTTCGCAAAATGATAAAACGAATTTTATAATTGAGATAATATCGGTGTTCGATTTAACCGTTATTGTTTTATACGATCGATACGAAGTTTTTACGAAAAAAACAAGTCTTTATGATTATTATCGCGAAACTTTAACAGAAACTCCAATCGAGACGAGACGATACAATAGACATTTGAACCAAAATTCGAAGGAGAAGATGATCGATAGGATGTGGTCTAGTCACCTGTGGGAAACTAGACTTTTGTCGAGAGTCTAGTCACCCGACGACCGACTAGACTTGCTAAGAGTCTAGTCCCCCAACGGCCGACTAGACTTGCTAAGACTCTAGTCGCCCAACGGCCGACTAGACTTGCTAAGAGTCTAGTCTCCCAACGGCCGACTAGACTTGCTAAGAGTCTAGTCGCGCTTGCCAAGAGTTTAGTCGCCCAATGGGCGGCTAGACTGGCCAAGAGTCAAGTCGCCCACGGGCGACTAGGCCTTGTTTGTTTTTTCCGAAGCGGCGCGGTTATCCGATGTTTACGTTGACTTCTTGTCGCCTTGAAACTCGTATCTCGAGATCTTTTGGATTTATTCGGAAATTTTGGGTGTTGGTTTCGATGTTACCGTTTTTGACCCCAACATTTAATAAGATTTTGATTATGCTTAATATTTTTGGGATGACAAGTTGTAACTACACATAATTTTTTAAATCTTCTTCTAGCTCCATAAAGTTTCGAGCTCTTTCCACATCAACACATCACAAAAGTATAAAATCGAAAACCACTCAAATATAAATTCTACACTCAAAACCATATCAATATGTAATTAGCGTTTTAAAATCTAATTCGCTAAAAATAGCGGTCACTGTTGCTAAACAAATTATAAAATTGCAATAAACCCGATTTGAGAACAAAATAAACCAATCACCCAATCCAAATATATGTAAACCCAACCCAACAATAATAGAACTATTTCTCCCAAGTCAAATTAAAACCCATATTTGTTTTGTCGTTATTTTCGTGGGTCTAACTCAAAGCTCCTGCTCAAGTGCTTACGCTCACGTACTTAGAACGTGAAATTTAATGGCAAAGGCGTAAGACCCTTGAATTCTCTTCTTATATTTCTCTTTTTAATTCATGTACATATCGCTTACAGAAATTGGTTTTCAAACCTAATTTGGAAATTTATGTAATGAAATTGGATTTACCATTATATTGAATTCGGGTTTCAACAAGCTCTAGGTTTCTAATTCACACTTGGTTTTTTATTTTCTGCATCAATTTCCCTCTTTATTTTCATATTCAAAACGTTAACTACTCTTCTCTCTGTTATCGATTAACAAAGATGGTGAAGGTGGTCACGACAAAGTGATGAATATTTTGGTGATAGAGCTTGGAATAAATACAGAAATTCCATGTGAAACACCAATTGAAGAAGATAATACACATGATGATGAAGATCCAATAGAAAGATATGAATCTGAGATTGAAGACAGTGTGGCTAGGTTTAGTGATGCAGGTCCAATACGCCATGACATGTATCTAGATAGTGATAGTGAAATAGAGGATGATATGGTTGTTCAAGTTATAAAACATAATCGTATTAATAGAGGTGATGGTTGATGTGTCAGTATTTTAGTATGTTTTTAGTACGGTTTTCATTCGAGATCTATGGTTTTTAGTATGTATTCGGATTGTTTTGGCGTAGTTCTGTGTTCTTTGTTGTTTTTACAGGATTCGAACTTGAATGTGCGAAAAGGAAGCATTTTGGATGGATTTCAAGCCTCGAAGGAAGTGTTCGTGCAAAGCTGGAAAATACCCAGATTTTTGGACACATATCGACCGATCTAGGGACATGGATCGATCATCCCTGTCCCGATTTCCGGACCGATGTTATGAAGAACCAGACCGAACTTATTTCAGACCGGATTTCACCTAAAAGACCTAGACTCGAGTTTCTCTTTTAATTATGCACTATTATGCAGTTTTTGAGACTTTGAGAGCAGAGAGATTGACTTTGTAACCTAGGGAGAAGAAGCTCTTTGTTCTTCGATTGAGAAGCTTTCCAAACCTTCTTTTTACTCTTGTTTTTGATTAATACAATGATGTATCTCTCTGATTTGATTTTTCGTTGATACTCTGAACATGAGCGAGTAGTTTAATCATTGGGTTTAGGGTTCTCACAAAGGGGATTTATGATTTGTTGATATAGAAGCGCATGACTAGGGATATTATCTAATGGATTTTCATATGGTTAATCGTAATACATGAAACTGAATTGATCACTTAGTTTCTGATATTAGGTTGTTTAACTACTGGAAGGTGAATGTTTAAATGCCTGAAAGAATTATAGATGAGCAATTCTTCTTAAGCCAACGGAAGTTGATGTTTAAGGGAATTGTGAACCTATCAAATTTGTTAGTAATGCGTGACTAGAAATTGAGGGTCAATGGAAGTTAGTCTCAAGGTTTGTAGTGCATAGGGTGCTGATACTATGGAAGTAGATCAACTCTAGATTATAATTTGAGTTCAAGACGGTTCTTAACCTCTTCCCTTATCTGTAGTTTAAGTCAACAATGAAATGTTTCCCTGAGAATACCCAATGCCCAACACTTTTCTGAATTGTTTACAACCTCGTTTGCTTGCTCCGTTTATTTGCTCTCTTTATTTCGGTATTTGCATCACTCTACAAGACATCTTTTTAGCCTTAGCCCGTTGTTTAATTTTGATTCTTCGTGCTACTCTTTGGTCTCCGTGGATTCGATCCCGAACCACTACAATGAACATCTGTGCGCTTGCAGTGTTATCTCGGGTGAAAACCTGAGCTATCAAGTTTTCTGGCGCCGTTGCCGGGGGCCAATAGGGAGTCTTAGAACTTAGGATCATTGCATGCCTAAGGCATTTTTCTTTTTTGTTTTTAATCTCTTCCTTTATGTTTTTGTGCTTTCAGGTGCATAAACATNATTTTAGTTTGCTCAAATCATGGGTGACAACTTGGGAGATCCTATTCAAGTTCACAATAACCCTCTCTTTCCTGAAGCTCTTCTAGGAGCTAACCCACCTGCTGGAGGTGGTGGAAATGCTGGCACTCAGCAAGCTGGCCAGCAAAATGTTGCAGCTGCGAGGAAACAACGCGCAAATCAACCTCAACAGAGGATGACTCTGGCGCGATATGACACTCCGGAGGCCTTCTATGCGAATCGTGCTAGGATTCGCCCGTCTCCCATTGAGAGGAGAGATTTTGAGATCAAGACTAGTCTCATTAACTTGGTGCAGCAGAACTAG